>VDFB02008381.1:0-64730 GCA_007258455.2 Sequoia sempervirens
AGTCTTAATGCTTTACAATTGTGAGCATCACCTAGATGAAACAAGTGTTGATTGGACCATTCATGCTCATGAGAGATGGGTTCATGAGAGCTACTAATAATAAAATATGGGTCAATGAATTCGACTCAAAAACTAATCTAGTTGAATCATAACTTGATAAATTATAAAAATTACCCCCTACTTGTAAATGGATAAGAAAATGGGGCTTTGTATTGAATGATTCATAAGGTACACCACTTGCTAAAGGTTTTTTAAATGCGATGGCAAGCTAATTGGGCTTGATCCTTTGGAAAAATTCAAATTTAAGCACACTTGAGTTGAAATAGTACTGGTATGAGTGACCTCCCAAGAATTCTCAATGCTTCAACCCTACAAGAATTTCTTAGATGCATTTAGTTGTGAGTGGACAATTCATGATAATGAGATATGGGATTATATGAACCACCACTCATGGAATATGGGTCAACACATTTGAATCAAATACTATACAACTAAACCATTTTATTGCTTGCAAATGATATACATGAAATATGCATATAATATGGCTTAAATCAAACCAAATACATACAAACCTCAAAAGATCAAGTGCAGTATGTTGATAGATTGAAGAATTGGATGCGGTTTCCCATGATTCCAATATCATTATGGTGTGATCAAGATAATTCAATAGATATTTGGACAAAACAAGGATATGATGAATGAGGATTGATAAAAAATGAGAGAAAATGCCTCAATTATAATTTTTTTATGGGTGAAATCAATGGCTAAGATGCATTGACTAACTGGAGGGTCAAGATTGAAAGGGATGGTTGAGGCTTAGCCTTGTGACAAGTGTCACAAGAGGAAAGGAGGTGTAAGAGTAAGGTGTGCTCACACATATGTGAGTACACATTGGAAAAAAACATGAAAGAGACATGTCTATGACATGTGTAAGAGGTAGGGTGGCTTGAGAAAGTGACATGTCTATGACATGTGTAAAAGGTAGGGTGGCTTCACATGTGTGAGAGATATTCTCACACATGTGTGAGAAAGGGGTAGGATAGGTAGGTTGGGACAATTGTTACATGGTGACAAGTTCATGCGACAAGTTTAGATTTTGATCCATGTGGATAGATTCAAGGGCTAGTATTGAGTGGACAAGGATTGATGGTGAGGTGGAATTAAATAATAATAAAATGGTAATGGAGGTTAATTAGCCTAAATAAATTAATTAAGTAGGTATTAATTAATTTATTTAGTTGGAAGGTTTGTACACTAAGGTTAGATTTAATTAAATAAATGTAAATTTATTTAATTAAAGGCGAGGGATAAAGGTAAGGATAAATTAATAAAATAAATAATAAATATTTATTTAATTAAATATTAGGATAGGTAAAGTCAAGTGTGGTTAGGTTAAGTTCACATTTCAGGTGTCTATATTTTTCCCCTCTTTGAGATGATGTTGTGACTAAGAGAAGTAACATCATTTCAAAGAAGAATAAAACATAGTGGGTAGGAAAGGGATAAGTACTAGAAGCATGATACCCTAGTCACTGGAAAGGATGGGAGTTGGGATGATGAGGAGGTAGTGGTGTGCCCCCTCAAGAGGATGGGCAGGTTCAAAGAACACGGGTGCGCTCTCGAAATGGATGAGAGGAATAGAGGATGAAGGATAAGAAGATAGAGGGAAATAATGGATGGAGAGGGGAGATGGATGATTATCATGATGTAATGGTATAAGCAACCTATATTTGATATTGTACTTGACATTATGCACCAAGGTATAAGGAATTAGGATGGCAATGTGCCAAGTACGTGATGAAAAGGTCAAGTGCAAACATATGCCTTATAACACATGATATGGAAGACCATGATGACCTTGTGGCAATAGAATGAAAAATACCATGATAAATGCAAAAATGATAATGCATACACAAGAAAGCATGCACACCAAACCAAAAAACAAACTGGGATAATGCCCCTAGTCAAGTTGAAAACTAATTGATTGATGGATTGATTGATTGATGATGATGATAATAGTAAATTTAACGACAAGAAAAATGCATACCCCAAGGATTATGTTGTTAATATTAAGAAAAACACTTAGATTGGGAAGGATACATCCCTATGATGATAATTATATTGAAGTGGATTAATGGATTATCAGTTGATTTGGATTCATATCATGGATTTCTTATGGATGATGGGATAGATTACAAGTTAGATTGCATGGATTGGGATTGCTTGGATTTGGATGCATTGGATTGGAATGGTTGGATTGGAAGGATAGATGGATTATATAAGATAGGATTGGATGGAGGATAAGATGATTAGGATAGAGGAATGGATGGGATCCAATGACAAGGGAGAACCAAACCTTGGGAAAAAAATGGGAGGATAGAGGGATTTTTTGGATGGAAGATAGAGGATAAATAAATTGGATAAGATAACACAATAGGATTCTTAGGAGGATATAATGGTTAGGATAGAGAAACCAATGACAAGGGAAAACCAAGGTATGAAAAAGGATGGGAGGATGGAGGAATTCCATGGATAGGAGAGAGGGATTTGGATGATGGATGGTGATGGGAGATAAGACAATTGTGGATGAGGGATAGGAGGATGAAGCTCCAAGTACTATATTGTAAAGGAACAAGATGCACCATACTAGAGGTAGTGCAATGAATTATGGGAGATGATAAGTGATGTATGATATGGAAGGATAGTGCATAAATGATATAGAAGGATAGAGGAATTAAGGTGTTCATTGTCCAAAACATGCATAGATATGTTGCCCCTAGATCTCTATCAAGATTGTGTTACAAGAGAGGATGAATGGAAATAATATGGATGGAGGTAGGATGAGGGATATGGGATGAATGATATGGATAGATGATCAAGATCAAGTGGATAAGTTACAAATGCATGGATAGTTTACCCTTAGGCTCCTCATCAAGATAAAAGATGGGAAGGGAAGATGGAGTTTGATAGGATGGGGGATATTGGATGAATGATATGGATAGCATAAGGAAGGAAGGATATGTGATACTCATGTAGATCCTTATCCTTTTCAAGATCAAAGGAGGGAAGGGATGACGGACTTAGATAATATGGTGGATAGGGGATGAGGTATAGTGGAAGATATGGATAATATGTGGTATGGATGATGGTTGCACCCAAGTGTAGAGTGAAAGATTATGATGGATTACACATGATTCATGTTTTCTATGTTTTCATCATAGTACTTTCCCAAGGTAGGTCACAAGAAGTGGTTTTCACCATTGGACGAATGATTTCTTTTTACTTTTTTCATTTTTTTGAGTTTTTGGAATAGAAAGGATGGAGAAAGATGAGGATAAGGATGTAGGTAGGTAGATTTAGAAGATAATGGATTGATGATAGGGATATGAAGGACTCAAGAATCTAGTTCCATGGATGGTATCCCTTGATTATGTACTACAATTGACCATGGCAATTGGAGGTATGATCATAGACATTGGTAGAATGATGGTAAGGGGGATATAATGGATTGGAATATGGAGAGGGATATGGATTTATGCAAAGTCTTGGATGAGAGGGATGGAAGGATGTAAAATGGATGTTGGATAATATATGGGTTGATGGAAGACTCGTGGATGAGTGGATGGAAATATTAGTAAGATCAACATTGGCACACACCTTGAAGGGTGATGGAATTGTGGAAGTGAAGTGGATTTTGAATTTGGAGATTTAGATGGAGGAGTGGATGTAGATTTTGGGACATAAGGACCCAAAATGGATGGAGGTGATGCAGGATTATTATATGGGGTGAATGACTTAGGATTGGATGAAGCTTTTGGATAAGCAAGTTTAGATGACAATTTTGATTGTTCTTTGAGATGCATCTCTTCTATAAGTAGCTTTTGGATCCACATGGCTTTTTATTTTTTCTTGATAGGCCTTTGTGGCCTTTTGGATTTAGCTTTTTAATTTTGGATCATATTTTTCTTTGTTTTGACATGTCTTTTGGAGGGGACATGTTGATCCATAGAATTTTCTAGATTTTTGGCTTTATGCATTTTATATTTGGCATCCAAATTGCTTCCAATAGAAATGGGATTGGTGGATGGAGAGGAATAATGTGGATTGGTGTAGGTAGGATGTTGGAAGGATTTCAAAGATGTGTGCCTTGGTTTATCTTGATTTGGGATTTGAGATGATGGATAAATATGATAAAGGGATGTTGGAATAAGAGTGATGGGGATGATGGATGGAGGGGCATAAGGACCCAAGATGGATGGAAGGGATGAAGGACTTGGTTTTAGGACATAGGGACCCAAAATAGATGGAAGGGATGGAGGCTTGTGCTTTGGAAATAAGGTCCAAAGATGGATTTAGAGGATGGGGAATGTGGATATTTAGAATTATATAAAGGAATTTAGGATTTTGGATGGGTAGAATATGTACCAACATCTTGATATGATAACCAAGGCCATGAAAATTAGGATTTTCTTGGGTTCTACCATGCCTTGCTCATGGAGGCCTAACCCTTTGCCTTGATAATGCATTTTTTGACAAATCCTTTTTTCCAATGGGATACTTGTTATTTTGGAAGTAAGATGCGAGTCCATTTCAAGGGGGATATGACACTGAAGGAATGATAGGCTCTTGGATTAAACCAACTTTGATGAAAGTGGAGGAACCCATTTGATAGGTGTGGGCTTCACAAGTAGCTTGGATAGGAGTAATGGGATATTGTGAAGGATTAGGATCATGACCTAGAGATGAAGGGATGCTTTGATCTTGACTTGGGGTAGGATCATGGGATGGAGTGGACGGTATAGTGTGCTCTTGGTTACGAGATGGAAGGGGATCATGACTTGGAGTGGGAGGGTTGTCTTGATCATGAGAGGGGAGAAGATAATTAGATGTGGTGGAAGGTATACTTTGATCTTGATTTAGAGAGGGATCATGCAATAGAGTGGAAGAGGTACTTTGATCTTGGCATGCAAGGATGTCATTAGATGAAGTGGGAGGGAGGAGATCATGAGAGGGGAATGAAGAGATATCTTGCTCTTGAGATGGAAAGGGATCATTGGATGGGATGGAAGGGATATGTTGTTCTTGATTTGGATATGGATCATGATATGGAAGGGGATCATATTGGATGTCCTCAACAAAAATAAGATCATGATCAAAGATTGGATTATAAAAGATATCATGATCAAACATAGGATTATCATGGACATCAAAAAAATTGGATGGGGTGGATGGTGATGTTTGATCTAAGATTTTGTGGTCATGGACATGATCTTGATTTAGGCTAGGGTGGTTATGGGATGCTTTGGAACAATTCCTTGATATGTCTAGATTTGTGTGGATGGTGTGATAAGGGAGGAAAGTTAGATAGATTCTTCAACTTGGGTGGATGGAGGTATGGGAGATGAAGGTGGATGCATGACATGGGAAGATTGCACATCTTTATTAGTGCTTGGGTGATTGCGATCCTTTACTAATAGTCCTTGGAGGGAATTATGAAATTCATGAGATGGAGTGATTTTATAGGATTGGGTTGATGTGGATTGTAAGTATGTTTGTGGGATTTGAGATGAACTTTGGATGGTGATTTGGTTTCCCTTGTCAAATGAAGGGGCGAGATGAGCAATATGATATGGATTGGGATTTGGTGGAGGTGGGGATGATGGAAATTTTGTACCAATACTAAGGAAGTACCCAAGAATGACATATTTGTCATTTTTAAAGTGGTGAGTGAGGATGAAATCGATAATTTGGTGGATGAGGATGATATGGATGGAGGTTTGGTTTACCTTGTCAAAGGAAGGTGTAGCATGGGTAATAGGAGATGGATTATAATTTGGTGGAGTTAGGGATGATGGAAGTTCTGCACTAATACTGAGGAGGTATCTAAGCATGGCTTCTTTATCCTTATTGAAGTGATAGTTGAGTGTAAAATTGGTGAAGGATTGGTGATTAGAAAATGGATGGGTAAAGTCTTAGATATATGAGGAGGTGGTGGATGGGGAGATATCATCTTGGTCTACAAGAAATCATTATCATCATAGGGATCATATTCAAGTTGGTCAACAATGCTATCCTCATCATCATCATCATTGTAATTTGGATTGACCTTGAGTGTGATGTTTGGTTTAGTTGGATTAGGATATGGGTTCATGATGTTGGGTTGGCTTGGAATGAATGAGGTGGAATTAGAATATATTAGGTTGGATGGAGGGTATATTAGATGGTTAGACTAGTAGAGGATTGATTGGAAGAGGAAAGTTTGGGATTGATTTTGGATGAAGGTGGAAACTAGATGACATGTATTAAGAGTAGATTGGGGGTTTAGAAGAATAAGACATAAGGATGAAGATGGAGGATGAGATTAGATTTGGGGATCAAATGTCAGGACCTTAAAATGATTTGATTTTATTAAGGATGATTCTCTATACTTAAGTTAGATTAATGTTCTTAAGCAAGAGTTGATTTTATTTGATTTCTACTTAAGATATGAAAAGTTCTTTAAGTAGGAATTGATTGTATTTGATGAATATACTTAAGATAGACTAACATTCATAATCAAGTTTAGATTAAAGATGAAATCAACTTAAGGTCTTATTTTTTATTGGGAAATTGGATTTGAAATGGATGATAGTGGATTACAGATATTAGAATGATAGGGAGGATGATTAGAAAGATAATGGAGGATTAAGATTAGATGATTAGGGTGAGATGATTATGATGATTGGTGATGAAAATAATAGTGATTAAGGAGGACTAAGATGGGATAATTAGGATGAAGAAGGATGATTAGGATGGGATGATTGGGATGAATGGGATGAAAATGGATGATTAGGGTGGGGTAATGAGGATGGAAAGTTTGACTTGGAGATGATGTGGATAGCTTGACTTGGAGGACACCTAGATTTGTTTGTTTTTTTGGAGTGTTTTGATGTTTTTTGGCTTTTTATTTTTTATTTTTTTGGATTTTATGATTAAGAATGCAAATGCATAAATAAATAATGCAAAAAGACAAAAAATCTATGGCTCAATTTGGATAAGGGTCCCCTTTTGGCTTCAAGTAGGGAAGGTGATCTAAACATTCAAGCACATAAGACACATATGTTGCAAGCTGTGTGCCCTTGGTCTCCTTGTGTTGTGCAACACAATGCTTGGGTTCGTGACATGGCTTAACAACCTCTCATGGATTCATTAACTCTAGCGGTTGTATCAGGCATTAATAGGTTGATCTTTTGGTGCAATGACAACCATATTTGCAAAAATTGGTTTTAGAGCCTAGGTCATGGGTTTAAACCCCTCACTTGTGTTGGGGGATTGTTGCAAAGTGTGTGCCCTTGGTGTCCTTCTGTTGTGAAGTACAATGCTATGGTTTATGACATGGCTTAACCACCTCCCATGGATTCATTAACTCTGGTAGGTATCGAGCATTAATAGGTCGATCTTTTGGTGCAATGAAAAACTATCTTTACAACAACATAAACAAGCCTAACTCAAGTAGAATCATAAATCCTTGTAGGCACACGACACTGCAAGAAGAGATGACCAAAATGTTTCAACTAGGTTGTATAAGCTCAACTAGGGGTATCCTCTTGTAGTGTAGAAAATTGTACACCTTTACAATTTCACACTATGGTTGCATCCCCTTAATTAATTGGACATAATTAAGCTTATAATTGACCAAATTATGTATTCCAAAGCCTTATTATTCTCATTTTATGAAAGAGAAACCTATATTAAACAATTGCCAACATTAATTTGAACACCTTGGAAATTGAGTGTCATAGATGTAGGTCCTAAGACCCATTCGCCCAAGGATGAATAGGTCCTCCTTAAGTGCCAAGACCTAATTTAAAAAATGTTTTTGGTGGTATTTTAATGATTCAAATTCAAGTTTCAAATTTGTCAGCTTTTGGAATCTAATTTTCAAGAAATTAGATAAACACCTATAAATACATAGTTATTTTATCAATTTAACATTAAGAAGCTAGAGGTGAACTTCACAAGAGAAAATATTATTGTCAAGAGCATTGAAGAGTAGATTTATCAATCATCTACAACAACAATCAAGATCATATCATCATTTCAAATTCTATGTATATTCATTTCATGTTTTGGAGCTAACATTGTGATGTAGGTTTCAAGCATTCAAGCATCAAATCAAGCAAGAAATCAAGAAAATTCATGCAAGACCCAATCCTTAGAGAGATGTGTTAGAATTCAATCCTCTAAGGGCAACCATTAAGGGTTTGGTGAGTTGTGACAAAGATTTGTTCATTCATCAATTCCTTCCATTCATCATTATTTTATTATCAAGGTTTAATTACCAACATGGGGTTTGAATAAGGTAAAACCCCATTCACCCAAAACAAACAATTTTTTTTCTCTTTGTATGTGTAGATTTACAGGTGAAGAAGGACTAAAAATAGATCAAAGGAGAAAATTTACAAAGTTTTCAAAGTTGTCATCATTGTTGTCAAGACAGGGAAACTCAGATCCAAAATTTATTTTTGACTTTCTGAAAGTGAAACGTAGGGAAAATAGATCGGATCTTGCACTAGATGACCCAAAAAGTTGAGGAAAATCCATGTACAAAGACCCAATCACCCTTAGGAAAATTAGTCTTGCTATATGCCCTGAAACCCACTTTTTTGGGTAGTTTTTCCCTTCTCTACACTTCCCAGATCTTCTTGCAAATTGTCATTTTTATTTTGGTTATCTTAGAATTTTGCATTTCAAGTGTTAGGTCATACAATTTAGATAGATAATTAATTTATATAATCATCTTCCAATATTGTAAATTAGCCATTCATGTCATAAGAAAGTAAAGATCCAAGATCCCAAAATAGGGTTGGCTCACCTCAAAGTTGAAAGTCTATCATATCCCTTTATGATCTTCTATATTTCTCATGAAATTTTAGATAAAGGTACTTAGATCATATTGTTCTTGTTATCACTAAATATGCACCCTAGCTGAGTTTTGCAAAAAATAAGGCTACTAGTGAAGCATGGGGACTTTTCTAGGTTGTGTTTCACCTAAACGAAAAAGAACCTCTAGAGAGGGTTGGTTCCCTTGGTTTCTCACCTAGATTAACTAAACTAATGTTTTACCGAGGAAAAGATTAGAAAGATGGCATGAAACTAAAATCTAACTATGTGAGGTGATGCACCTAAATGTATTTTTCTTAGACTTTGGATTGTTGTTTTGACATACAACTAATCAATTTTCTAGCTGTTTATGCACAACATAATTTTTTGACTTAACTGTGTATAAGTATTTCATTGAAAGGTTTGTGTTTCTTGTAGTTTAGAAGGAAGAAAGTGTGATTTTCTTCACAACTAACACTTATTTTAACTATGACACAAACAATAACCTACTCAAATATATCTTTTCTACTTGAAAATGGTGGAAGTAAGACACTCATTTAAGGATTTGCACATAAAAAGTCACAAAAATAAAATCAATTACCTCAAACACAAACCAAGACAATCTTTGAAGGCTAAAATGCTTGTTTTATTGATAGAAGTTGCTCTTTATAGTCATACATAGTCTAAAAATATGTATCTCTTGCTTGATAAAGTGTTACAAAGTATTTGTTTTCAATCTAAAAACTTAAAATATGAGTTATAATGTCAAAGTGACCAAAAAGAAACTTTTGTTTCAAGTTTACAATGTTGTATCAAAGTGAAAAGAACTACCTAAGGATGAAACATGTCATACTACTTAGCATAGAACAACTTCCTATTCTTTAGTAGCTTGTTACAAGGGAAAATGACGTGTCTTAGTTATTTGACCAAATCAAACTTCTCTTTGGGCGTTGGAAAACTATTTTCCTGCCTTGAACCCCTTGAAACACTCCAAGAAAGCATCATTGAACTGATTCATGACCCTTTCCACATTTGTATGCTTTTTTGGCTCCTAAAAAGACTCCAAGATACTTGTCTCCACTCCTAAATACCTGCAAACGATCCTTAAACTGATTCAATTGCCCCCTATATCTTCTCATCTATTGTCCAAGTCACTCAATTAGTTTTAAATGCCCTCCAACTACTCTAAACTCCATCTCACTACATTTAGGCCATGTGACAAGTGAATTGAAGATGATCATATCCCTTAAGAGGACGTTGGAAACTTTAAGAGCTGAAATTTTCCATATGTTCTACTATGTAAACAAAAATAGCACATTGAATTCACCTAGCATTAACTTCTCTTCTCACAATTCATTCCTTTGTATTTTAGCAGGTCTTCCTCTTGTTGTCCTTGAACTAAGTATCCCATTTCAGTAACAAGTATCATGTTTGTTTAGATACTTAAACGGTCATCTTCTGTTGCTCTCTTATTGCAAATTGTCCTTTTAATTACCTTATGCACTATTGTGCAACTGCAAGTGATACAAAATAAATGAATTCCTCCTTACTTTTCATGCATGGATTATGTCTCATCTCATTCTACCATCTTTTATATTCTATTCATCACATGCTCTCTATCAAGTCTTTGTAATTTTCTCTCATTCTAGTGTCATGACCATTACCCACTACCTATTGATGAAACCATATACTTAACACTATCTCCTCCCTTTACATACTATGTTCTTCCTCCTTATCAATCACCTATCACAAGTTCTCACATTCATGTGATTATCCTTCCTATTTATGAGGATTGTACTTTTTTGCTTGAACCATCATTAAAACCTTATTACTTAGGGTTCTGAAACAATACACTACTCTCTTCATTTCTTTCAAATGACTATGACTTAATGCTCGTGTCACTCTCCTATGCATTGCCCAATTAGGTGAAGAATGTTGTCTCAAAACACAGTCTATGACTTCCATAACAAAGTCCTTAGATCTTACTTTTAGAATCATAGTCTAAATCCTTCATCTCCATCTCATCCATATAAACTCAGATTTATCATATTTCATATATCACTAGCTTTTATTTGATGAAATTCTAAAACATGAGATTGTTTTATCATTGCCTTACTTTATCACTATGCTAGGGACTATCACAGTGACTGCTCCATGTTTCACTTTAACTCCATAAAAATAAGGATCAAAGCACTAATAGATAATAGTGATCTACAAAGGACACTTTATCATTGTTGGCTACCACTTCTTGCCATTTTACTTTGGTTCCTCAAATCTACAACTGTCCTCTACCATTTTTTTTATCACTGTACCTTGCCCTTGTTCAACCTGTAGGTTGTCATTTCTCTATCATGGCACTGCACTTTACTGTTGCCTTTATTCATAGTTTCTTTGAAGAGTTGCTCATTGTGGATTGCCTTAACATGAGATTAAATGATTTTTCATGCACTTAGTTTGAATGAACTTCACTGTTCCTTCACTTACATGCCTTATCACTCTTGGAATATTGATCTATCATTTTGTCTTTAGACTGTCACTACCTTCATTGAGTCTTTTATCTTCCTTGTCATCTTTTCTCACTTAACTGGCCTTCTACTATAAGCCTCTCATAGACCTGCAACTATGTACTTTTCCACATCTTGCCATTATCTTTCCTACTGTCATGTAGCAAAACTGCCTCTTGGATTAAGTTCTTTATGACTATAGTAAATCTAAGGTTGTCCTTTGCTACAGGCTATGATGATTGTCATGCAATTAATCTACTATATCAAACCTACCCATGCCTTATTATCTTTGTCTTTATAATGATAGCATTGTTAGTTATTGTCTTTAGTCACTATTTGATACTCCTATATATTTATCTACTGGCTTGCTTCCAAAGTCATGATGAAATGCTAACATCACCTTATGACTTGTTGATGATGATTTTACTCATAGTAAACAGTTCGAATAAAATATCCATAGACAAGACCACGAAGAGCCTATCCTTCTTGAAATATATGGAACAAAGACAACCTAAGGGAAAATTTTGCATTCACTAGACAAAGACTGGCTTTCGTTCAATCCCAAGTCTTTGATAACTAGGTCATGGTTGCACTAGGGTTGCTTTCAGGTAATGATGTGACATTTGTTGTTAATCTCAAAGGGACTACAGTTATTTCTAGCTTTGCTAAGAATTATAAACATTTCACATAAAATTTCACCTCATTCATCGAATAACATCATGAAATCAAAAGATTCAACATAATATTTCACCTCATTCATCGAATAACATCATGAAATCAAAAGATTCAACATAATATTTCATGCACATCACAAATTATTTGCTATCACTTAAGTAGATTTAGCATTAAGCATTCAACAACTTCATGGAAAATAAAAGATTCTCAACAAAATTCTTTCCATTCATTTATATTTTTTGGAACATTTTCAAAATATTAAACATCTATCTAAAAAAAAGTACAAAAAATATTGGAAAATAAAAGTTTCTACTGGTTATTCTCCATGGATTCCCCAAAGAATTAATCAAAATAGAGAAAACCGCTTTATATTTCACTAGATTGCTTCACAGCTACACATAAAATGGTGCAAGCTTTTAAAAAGAGGGTTTCATTTATGGACATCGAGTACATTCTGCATGCACCCTTAAATGACGCATCATACAATCTTGTTTGACCCAACATACAAAATGAGCTACAAAAGATACTGGGATAGGTAGCTATCCATAAAGCTCTGGTATCAATTAATGTCTACATGCATACAAAGTTTTACGCTGGAATGGTTTAGAAAATAGGAAAAAAAAACAAAACTTAAAAAAGTTTATGCTCCTTCGACATCCACAAATTTTGAACTTAAAATAAAAATGAAGCATCCTCTGTCCTTTTATACAACACAAGACTCAAATAGGATAAGACAACTACATGAGAGGAAATCTAAGGGACCAATCTCATTAAGGCACATGGAATATTGTGACCAATAGGAGAATTGCAATTGAAGTCAATGGAAGTCAACTCCAATTACTCGTTGAAGCTCTTCAGGTTCTATTTTTTCATCTGGAATCTTCGCCAGGATGATAATTCAAATCATGATAATATGTAGGGGCTTCCCATATATTCAGAATGATAAGGTGGAATTTTTGCCCCCTACACTTCACTTGGCTCTGGTTCTGTCACCCTCGAGAATGCGCTCTCCTGAAGATTAGCATTTGTTCCCACTGCATGTGAAATTCCGAGATCCCCAACATTCTGGTGGACTCAAAGCCATTTGCATTATCACGGTCTCCCAGAGTGATCAAACCAGACTAAAAATTCTTCCATTCATGATTCAAAATTGCCTGACTGTCCATACCCGAGCTTTGCATCACAATCGATATCTCCTACAATCACAAATTCCATCTATAAAATCCCTTTTTAAAAAAATAAAATATTATAACATCTCATGTAAATAAAACCATTATTCAAATGTTAGTACAAAAATTTCATAATTAACACGTATTTCAAAAGCATATCATAAATCCTTGTACATATACCAGATCACCGGGATCATTAGACAAATTAAAAAATTTAACATTTCATTTCACTTTGCAACCCGATACCCGGTACCCAATATTCAACTTTACCCACTTACTTTCCCAGACCTCGGTTATACCAAAACTCCATAATACCAAACTCCTTACCGGACTCACGCTTACCGGACTAAAGCCTTTCACTTTAAACTTTACATTACCTTTCGCCTTTTTGTGTTTTTGGTACCCGGTACCCAGTGTATGAAACACTTACAATATGAAGTACTTCCTTTTATCAAAGATTTCTCTTCCTTTCTTCACTTCCAGTGATCTTCCAATTAGTTAGCTCTTGCCATAAGAGTTATATTTTTTCACTTGGGTCCCCAATTCTTTTCAGTCTTGGGGCATGTTGTGAGACCACACAACAACTTGTAACCAATAAAACCAAATTTAAATGAAATTTGAAATTAAATCACCAGTTGTAAATTAAAACATATACATATTTTAAAACAATAACTTTCCACCTTTACCTAGATTTTGGCATAAAAAGTAAAACTCCACCAAAAACATTCGTGTGCTCTGATTAATTCCAGTTTTCGGAACTTAGCAAAAAGAATCAGTTCATTAACATGTTGAACTACATGGTATAGTAATCCTCCAAAGCCAACCAGGGATAGAGCCTTGTTTCCAGTCAAGCGTCCATAGCCCTGACAAGGTTATCTTAGTAATTCCCCCAAACATAGCTCTACTACCAATCAGGCGTCCATAGCCTCGGTAGAGTTATTTGGATAGCCTAAAGAGTTGATATCTTTTTTTTTTATATAGCAATGATAGCTCATTTTTCACTTTCTATATTGCAATAATAACTTTTTTATCAACTTCCAAGCATTGAAGCACCACTATTAGGTTGAGAATTATAGTGATAGCGAAGGTTACTTTTTGATTTTTCAATCAATGTAAATCCCTTCATCAATTCACTACTTCCCAAAAAATTATTTAACGATTCCCTGTAAGTGTGCATTTCCAGCTAAATTTCACTAATTATGCTAAATCCTAGCTAACTGTAGCTCGCTATATGTTAGAAAATATGCATAAATTAAAATTTAGCAATAGACAACTTAATCACCAAATTTAAACCTAAATTTAGAAACATTAGTTACCACCCTTTCGATTAAATTTTATGGCAACTTCTAAAACTTTTGCTAACTATCTCAACTTGACGACGGTGCACTTCATTAATGGATCAAAATATCATGATTACCTTGAAACACGATCACATTCTTTTGCATTAAATTCACACACCCTTCTCAACACATATTATCCTTTTAAATTACTTAGGTAATGGCATGTATTGCCTTGCCGACTTCATTCTCCTGTATAGTCCACACACATAACACCTCCATAATTAATACAACTTTTTTAATTTGAAATGACCACTATTAATTTTGAAATCTCCAACTTGCTTGATTCACAATCTCCGTATTGCTCAAATTTGAAGAAATTTCACCAAATATGTGTAAAGAATTAATTTGATTTAACCTTTAATTCTGAAGATTATTGTTCAGCTGCCACCTTGCATACTATTTCCAAAAAAAAAAGATTACTCAAGGAAACTATGTACCGCAACTATGCTTATGGCCCTCTATAAATTCATGCATTTCTTCTTGAATTCTCCACAATTCTCTTTTATTTTCTATAATTTCATTCTATTCTATGTTTTTGCATTTGTTTCTTAGCCATGGATACTCCAATTTGCTTAGGTTGTTCTCATAGATAGAATGTTTTCTTGGGAAGCATCACACCAAAAAGGCTTGTAAAGGTCTTTATCATTAGGACTTCCAGTTTCACTGTGCCAAAATTATGCTTAGTCCTTGGGGAAAGATATGTTGCATCCAACCGCTACTATCATTTTTACTCTAACATAGCTTCTCACTTTGTAGCATCACTTCTGGACATTGGGCTACCTGTTGAAGATGTTCGCGCTTCTGCCAACTTAATAGTGAAGCCCGAATTCTTGGAGAATCTGGATGCCATCTTATTTGTTGCACATCCGAACATCGGGATTCCCTCCATGGATGATATTCCTCAGTTCCTGGAACACGGGGAAGTGGTTCTAGTTTGGTCCTTTCTTACTAATCTCCATATCCAAGACTTTGAAACTCACCGGGAACTCACCTACATAGGGTATTTAGCCTTGATAGAAGAGGCGTCCTAGATCGACTGAATGGCTACTATCGTCCGCAACTTTTCTCACTTTTCTTTTTGAATTTTTTTTAAATTTTTTGAATAAGGATTTTGATATTTGATGTATATGTACGTGATACACACACATATATATCTATTTTTGGTATCTTTTTAAAAAAATGTGTTTTACTGTGCATAGCTTTATTATCTCATTTTCAATTTAGTTTTGCAAAATGTTTGAATTTCACTCTCATGCATAAGATAAATTTAAGTAGAATTTTCTAACGCAGAGGCCAAGGCCAAGCAAAAGAAGAAAAAAACAAAAAAAATCAAGAAAAGCAAAACAAACACAAAGAAAAACCAAAAAAAACTAAAAAACTAAAAAAAACAAAAGAAACTAAACTAACCCTAACTACCCTAACTCTAACATCACAAAAGATTAACTCTAATGAAGTAATTTATTTCAATTTCTATGGCTATTTCCTCTTCAGTTTTAGTACGAATTACAATAGATTTGTCTTTAAATTCTCTTATCAAAAATTTCAATATTCTATTGTAATAATGGAATATCTTAAATTTTTTGCATTTAAGCATCATAAATTCAAAAGTGTACTTACCCAAAATCTAGCTCAAATGTATGAAAACGATCTCATTAGAGACCGACTGCACACATTTCGTCTGATGTGACAATACTATACCTTCTCCCAGCCCTGGTCCATTTCCATGAACAACTACATTCATTTCTTTGTTTCCTTCTCTTCTGAAAATTTTCATATCTTCAGCCTTGTCTTCACTTTGCATTTTGTTAGACCAAGATATATCACTATTTATATTGCTATCAAAAAGAGAAAAAAGTAAAAACTTGATATTCTGTATCTTGTATAAAATTAGGAAAATATCATTTTATAGCTGATGAATTCCCATCTTGAAGCACAATACACGCATTTCCCACTCTATCTCATTATCTACGTTTTCCACCCATATAGGGAATGATGATTCATCCACGCCTTTTCCTCGTTTATGATGAAATATCTTTGAATCTCGACATTCTCGCATATTCCCCTACAAAGCATTAGAATTTTCTTTAAAATAATCTTAGTTTTCTAACTCTTTCAGTTTATTGGTTAATTTTTTAATATTTCCATCTCCACTAAGGAAAAACATTTTTCTCGTTAACAATCCCTATCTTTTAGCAGTTAAAATTTCTTCCATTAACGAAATTGCTCCATTTATGGCCAAACTTACCCTAGTTAAAAAAGTTTCACACTCAAGTTCACCGTGATCAGTTGTATCATCAATTCTACACTCGGTGACTCTCCCAAAAGTAAACAAACTCAAAGGATGCAGTTTTTGATTAAAGATTTTACAAAGTTTTCCAATTTCCATAATGAAAACTAGCTTGCATTCAATTTCTCATTTACAAACTTCTTGCCAAATTTAGGAATAACATTTCAAAGCATAATTCCCCAATTCCAAAGGATGAAACCTAAAATATCAAAGAAACAAGAGAGATGTGCTGAAGCCTGCCCTCCTTCTAGCGTCAGTTCCTGTTGACAACGGTTTTACTCGCAGTAAATAGTTTAAATAAAATCTCCACAAACAAGACCACGAAGAGCCTATCCTTCTTGAAAGATATGGAACAAAGATGACCTAAGGGAAAATTCTGCATTCATAGGTTAAATATTGGCTTTTGTTCAATCCCAAGTCTCCAATAATCAGGTCATGGTTGCACTAGGGTCACTCTTGGGTAATGATGTGAAATTTTTTGTTAATCTCAAAGGGACTATGGTTAATTATAGCTTCGCTGAGAATTGTAAAAATTTCACATAAAATTTCATCTTATTCATCGAATAACATCATGAAATCGACAAATTCAACATAATATTTCATGAACATCACAAATTCTTTGCTATCACTTAAGTAGATTTAGCATTAAGCATTCAATTTTTTTATGGAAAATAAAAGATTTTCAATAAAATTCTTTCCATTCATTTATATTTTTTGGAATTTTTTAAAATATTAAACATCTATTCTAAAACAAAGTAAAAAAATACTAAAAAATAAAAGTTTCTCCCGATTATTCTCCATGGATGCCCCAAAGAATTAATCCAAAACAGAGCAAACCACTTTATATTTCACCAAATTGCTTCACAACTACGTATAGAACAGTACAAGCTTTTAAAGAGAGAGCTTTGTTTATGGACACCAAGTAGGTTCTGTATGCACCCTTAAATGACACAACATACAGTCTTGTTCGACCAAACTTACAAAACGAGCTACAAAAGATACTAAGATAGGTAGCTATCCATAAAGCTCTGATATCAATTAATGTCTACGTGCATACATAGTTTTACGTTGGAATGGTTCAAAAAATAGGAAAAAAGAACAAAACTTAAAAAAGTTTATGCTCCTCCAACATCCACAAATTCCAAACTTAAAATAAAAATGAAGCATCCTTTGGCCTTTTATAGAACACAAGGCTCGGATAGGATAAAACAACTACATGAGAGGAAATTTAAGGGACCAATCTCATCAAGGCACATAGAATATTGTGACCAATAGGAGAATTGCAATTGAAGTAAATGGAAGTCAACTCCAATTACTCGTTGAAGCTCTTCAGGTTCTACTTTTTCATCTAGAATCTTTGCCAGGATGATATTTCGAATCATGATAATATGTAGGGGTTTTCCATATATTCAAAATGATAAGGTGGAATTTTTGCACCCTACACTTCTCTTGGCTCCGGTTTTGTCACTCTCGAGACTGGGCTCTCCCGAGGATTAGCATTTGCTCCCACCACATGTGAAATACCCAGATCCCAACATTCCGGTGGACTCAAAGTTGTCTGTATTATCACCTCCCAAAGTGATCGAACCAGACTAAAAATTATTCCATCCATGATTCAAGTTTTCTTGACCTTCCTTTCCCGAGCTTTTCATCACAATCGATATCTCCTGCAATCACAAATTCCATATATTAAATCCCTTTTTTTTAAAAAAGAGACATATTAGAACATCTCATGTAAATAAAACCATTATTCAAATGTTAGTACAAAAATTCCATAATTAACACATCTTTCAAAAACATATCATAAATCCTTGTACATATACCGTATCACCGAGATCATTAGACAATTTAAAAAATTTAACATTTCATTTCACATTGCAACCTGGTACTCGGTACCTAGTATTTAACTCTTTACCCACTTACTTTCCCGAACCTCGGTTATACTAGAACTCCATTATACCAGAATCCTTCTTATCAGATTGGAGCCTTTCACTTTAAACTTCACATTACCTTTCACCTTTTCTATGTTTCTAGTACCCAGTACCCGGTGTACGAAACACTTACAATATGAAGTACTTTTATCAAATATTTCTCTTCCTTTCTTCACTTCTAGTGATTTTCAATTTAGTTAGCTCCTGCCATAAGAGTTATATTTTTTCACTTGGGTCCCCAAGTATTTTAAGTCTTGGGGCATGTTGTGAGACCACACAACAACTTGCAATCAATAAAACCAAATTTAAATCAAACTTGAAATTAAATCACCAGTTGTAAATTAAAACTTATACATATTTTAAAATAATAAATTTCTACCTTTACCTAGATTTTTTCATAAAAAGTAAAACTCCACTGAAAACATTTTTGTGTGCTATGATTAAGTCCAGTTTTTGGAACTTATCAAAAGGAATCAGTTCATTAAAATTGAACTACATAATATATTAATCCTCCAAAGCCAACCAGGGATAGAGCCTTGATGCCAGTCAAGCATCCATAGCCCCGATAAGGTTATCTCCGTAATTCCCCCAAACATAGCTCTATTGCCGGTCAGGTGTCCATAGCCCCGGTAGAGTTATTTGGATAGCCTAAAGAGTTGATATCTTTTTTTTTTGATATAGCAATGATAGCTCATTTTTCACTTTTGATATTGCAATAATAGCTCTTTTATAACCTTGCAAGCATTGAAGCACCACTATTAGGTTGGGAATTATGGAGGTAGAGAAGGTTACTTTTTGATTTTTCATTCAATGTAAATCCCTTCATCAATTCACTACTTCCCAAAAACTTATTTAATGATTCCTTGTAAGTGTGTGTTTCCAGCTAAATTTCACTAATTATGCTAAATCCTAGCTAACTGTAGCTCGTTATATGTTAGAAAATATGCATAAATTAAAATTTAGTAATAGACAACTTAATCACCAAATTTAAACCTAAATTTAGAAACATTAGTTACCACCCTTTTGATTAAATTTTATGGAAACTTCTAAAACTTCTACTAACTATCTTGACTTGATGATGCTGCACTTCATTAATGGATCAAAATATCATGATTACCTTGAAACACAATCACATTCTTTTGCATTAAATTTGCACGCCTTGCTTAGCACGTATTATCCTTTCAACTTACTCAGGTGATGACGTGTATTGCCTTGTCAGCTTCATTCTCCTGTATAGTCCGCACACATAACACCTCCATAATTAAAATGACTTTTTTAATTTGAAATGACCACTAATAATTTTGAAATCTCCAACTTGCTTGATTCACAATCTTCGTACTGCTCAAATTTGAAGCAATTTCACCAAATATGTGTAAAGAATTAATTTGATTTAACCTTTAGTTTTGAAGATTATTGTTCAGCTTCCACCTTGGATACAGTTTCAAAAAAAATTACTCAAGGCAACTATGTACCGCAACTATGCTTACGACCCTCTATAAATTTGTGCATTTCTTCTCGAATTCTCCACACTTCTCTTTTCTCTCTTTTTTTTTTTAATTTTATGTAATTTCGTTCTATTCTGTTCTTTTGCATTCATTTCTTAGCCATGGATACTCCAATTTGCTTAGGTTGTTCTCATAGAAAAAATGTTTTCTTGGGAAGCATCACACCACAAAGGCTTGAAAAGGTCTTTATCATTAGGACTTCCAGTTTCATTGTGCCAAACTTATGCTTAGTCCTTGGGGAAAGATATGTTGCGTCCAACCAGTACTTCCATTTTTACTTTGACATAGCTTCTCACTTTGTAGCGTCACTTCTAGACATTGGGCTACCTGTTGAAGACGTTCGCACTATTGCCAACTTAATAGTGAAGCCCAAATTCTTGGAGAATCTAGATACCATCAGGATTCTCTCCATGGATGATGTTGCTTGGTTCTTGGAACATGGGGAAGTGGTTCCACTTCGGCCCTTTCTTATTGATCTCCATATCCAAGACTTTGAGACTCACTGGGAACTCACCTACATAGGGTATTTAGCCCTGATAGAAGAGGCGTCCTAGATCAAATGAATCGCTACTATCATCCGCAACTTTGCTCACTTTCATTTTTGAATTTTTATTTTATTTTTTGAACAAGGATTTTG
Organism: Sequoia sempervirens; assembly: GCA_007258455.2. NCBI lineage: Eukaryota > Viridiplantae > Streptophyta > Pinopsida > Cupressales > Cupressaceae > Sequoia > Sequoia sempervirens. Next base: position 20,911 of record VDFB02008381.1, read on the forward strand.
ACATCTAATGTATATACGTGATACACACACACATATATCTCTTTTTGGTGTCTTTTTTAAAAAATGTGTTTTACTGTGCATGGCTTTATTATTTCATTTTCAGTTCAGTTTTGCAAAATGTTTGAATTTCACTCTCATGCATAAGATAAATTTAAGCAGAATTTGTAATGTAGAGGCCAAGGCCAAGAAAAAGAAGAAAAAACAAAACGAAGCAAGAAAGAAAAAAAACATAAAGAAAAACCCTAAAAAAAAAACTAAACTAACCCTAACTACCCTAACTCTAACATCACAAAAGATTAACTCTAACGAAGCAATTTATTTCAATTTCTACAACTATTTCCTCTACAATTTTAGTACAAATTACAACAGATTTGTCTTTAAATTCTCTTATCAAAATTTTCAATATTCTACTGTAATAATGGAATATCTTAATTTTTTTGCGTTTAAACATCATAAATTCAAAAGTGTACTTACCCAAAATTTGGCTCAAATGTATGAAAACAATCTCGTTAGAGACCGGTTGCACACATTTTGTCTGATGCGATAATACTATACCTTCTCCCAGCTCTAGTCCATTTCCATGAACGACTACATTCATTTCTTTGTTTCCTTCTCTTATGAAAATTTTCATATCTTTGGCCCTATCTTCACTTTGCATTTTGTTAGACCAAGATATATCACTATTTATATTGCTATCAGAAAGAGAAAAGGTAAAAACTTGTTATTCTATATCTTGTATAAAATCAGGAAAATGTCTTTTTATAGTTGATGAATTCCCAGCTTGAAGCACAATACACACGTTTCTCGCTCAATTTTCTTGCTCTATCTCATTATCTGTGTTTTCCATGTATATAGGGAATGATGATTCATCCATGTCTTTACCTCATTTGTGATGAAATATCTCTAAATCTCGACATTCTCGTATATTCCCCTGTAAAGCATTAGAATTTTCTTTAAAATAATCGTAGTTTTCTAACTGTTTCGGTTTATTGGTTAATTTTTTAATATTTCTATCTCCACTAGGGTAGAATGTTTTTCTCATTAACAATCCCTATCTTTTAGCAGTTAAAACTGCTTCCATTAATGGAATTGCTCCATTTATGGCCAAACTTACCCTAGTTAAAAAAGTTTCACACTCAAGTTCACCGTGATCAGTGGTATCATGAATTCTACACTCAATGACTCTCCCAAAAGTAAACAAGCTCAAAGGATGCAGTTTTTGATTAAAGATTTTACAATTTTTTCCAACTTCCATAATGAAAACCAACTTGCATTCAATTTCTCATTTACAAGATTCTTGCCAAATTTAGGAATAACATTTCAAAGCATAATTCTCCAATTCCAAAGGATGAAACCTAAAATATCAAAGAAACAAGAGAGATGTGTCAGAGCCTCCCCTCCTTCTAGAGCTAGTTCCTATTGACGATGGTTTTACTCGCAATAAAAAATTTCAATAAAATCTCCACAGACAAGACTGCGAAGAGCCTATCCTTCTTGAAAGATATGAAACAAAGACAACCAGTTGATGGTTTGGATGAGCACAACAACAATTAAGAAGAATATTACTACTCTACTCTCCTAAAAGAGAAAGAATAACACATGGATATCTAACTCCCAAGGTCTTGGTAATTGGTTCTCGACTGTGCTGATTTCACTCAATGGTTGATGTGAATTATAATGTTCAAGGGGCCTGCTGGTGTTGAGCTTCTGAATTGTTCTAAGATCAAATATATATTTGAATCTACTTTAATTGGGGTTTTTAAAGAAATGAAAAAAAAGATAGATCAAAGCTTTGGAACTGAAGGGAATAATAATTCATCCAACTTAACCAGACTTGTTACCTTTCAAGGAATTGCTAACTAAAACTACAGAATAAAATTAACTTGTGATTAACACACAGTTTCATTCATTTACAGTGCTAACTTCGACAATAGATTTTAAATCACCATTTAGAAAAAAACATAAAATAAGATTTCATTCCTTGAAAGCTTCTCAAATCGAATGATTAACCCAAGATAAATACCGTTCTGGAACACAACATGAAGTAGATTCAAATCTGGTTGCTTCTACTGTTAGTGAAACAGATAAGCAACATTTACAAATATGGCACAATTACCAATATACACAAAACCTATGTCTTCAGATTGTTTCCATCTATACTAAGAGAACCAGAAGGATACATCACTGTCTATGCTGAATCTAACTCTTAACTAAGAAGACAAAAGAAGCTCCCATTACAAAGAAATAGGATGTAGTTCTATCTCTATCTTTTAGAAAATCCCTACTGCTTGAAAAATCTAACTCTATCCTTCAAATATCTATCTATCTCTCTACTACCACTGGTCTTTAAAAATTTCTCCCTCCTTTTAAAAGAGGCAAAAATACCATATATACAGAACGTGCCAAAAAGAAAGTTGGCCCCTCTTTTAGGGTTTTACAAAATATCATCTGGTTTAAGAAGGGTCGGCCCTTAGATCTTTTTTGGATGAAGTTAATGTGCATCCCCGTGTCCATGTCGGTGAAGGATCGCTCTAGGAATGGCCTCCAGATCTTTTGGAATAATCGTATTAACTTCTGGCCTCTGTGTCCACCCTCGAACTTCCATCAGAGCTGCTTTGAATACCTTGGAGTATAGCCATTAATATCGATCTACCTTGTCAGTAGAGATCCCATCTGTCACTGAGACTCGTGGCCTTCCTTTCTTCCTTTCTTCTGTTCTAGATCTTTCTTCTTGTTGATCTCTTATAGACGAACACTATCGGATACCGAACTGATCCATCACTTTATTCACAGAGCAGATCCATACTGTTCACATTCTATTGATCTCCTTCATAGGGGTAGTCAATCAGTCAAACTGCAATGGCTCACCTTTAGTTTCTTCTAATTGGTTGAACACATGACACTTAGGCTTTCCAGGCGGTCAAAAGCTTCTTCAGACAGAATCGCATGTCAGTGAGACACTAGTTGTGTCTCCCCGATGTGATTATGCTTCTCAGCAGCGATCGACATAGCATACAACTATCGATGATACCTCATATCAAATGCAAAAGTTATATCGATATCACAAAAAATAATCGGCAAGACAATCATTATCGGCAAGAGGTCATAGCGGGCGCTAAGATTCATACCGATATCCCCTTTTCCATTGGCAAGTCCATCGCTATAGGCAAGATGTTACCCCGAAGGAAAACCTTTCGGCATGACTCCCCCATGTCGGCAGGATATCATATTGAGCACAAATATTTTGCTCGGAGTCTCCCTGAGCTCAACCTTTTGAACCATTGTTGGAAAGAGTTTCCCTATCGGCAAGAGATTATACTGAAGGCATAACCTTCAGGGAAACATTCAGCAGTCGGCGGGACTTCTCCCTGATGACACCCCTTTTCGCTAAGACCTCACCCCTTCAGCGAGACGTTATGCCTTCGGCATAATGTTTCGGTGAGACCCTATTAGGTTAGCAAGACCTTTCATCGAAGACACCTTGTTTCGGTGAGAGCTCATTTCATTTCGGGGAGACTCCACCTTGTCGGCCAGACATTACGGCGAACTCAAACCTTTCACCGAGACCCTTCATTGGTCGATAGGATTTTCTCTAAGCGCAAACCTTCTCCCCGATGCCAACTCCTTTTAGCGAGACCTCAGCAGTCGAGAAGACTTCTCCCCGAACTCAAGTTCTTTTAGTGATGCTAGCCTTATGCACAATGGTCGGCGAGACTTCAGCATGTCAGGGAGACATATAAAAACCCACAGCGATTAAAATGTCTGGCCGATCGGTATATTTCAAATGAATAGAACCACAATGCCAGTTGGAAAGACAATAGGAAGGTCTCAACGACTTTCTTCATCAGGAGTTTTATGCCAAATTTGATTGAGGTATGCTTCCTAACTGATTTCCTTGAGAAATATCATCAGGTGCATGATTTAATCCTGCAAAACAAGCTCTCCATTAGTCCCTAAAGCATATAAAATACACTATTGTTCATCATGCCTTCAATTTTAACAAAAAGAAACCCAACTCTGGTAGAGGTAGAACCAAAATTTAACAGAACAAAAGACAAACCAGAAGGAAAACAAAAGAGTTCCTAAGACCAAACCAGACAACCAAAGGTGAAGAAAACAAAAGAAAAAGGGGGGACCCATTTTGTTCCAGAATAAAATGGGGTGGTTATGCAAGGCATAACAAATGGCGACTCGGCTGGGAAAATGGTTTAACCATTTTCAAGAAACTGAAGGATTCAACTACCTAGAACTCCTGGTTTATGAACATTACAACTCCAGTTGGGTCAGTTTTAACAACCAAGGTTAAGCTAGAATCTCAAATGTAAGCCAACACTAGCTACCCCTGAATCTATGTGTGTGCTTAATGGTGCATCATCCTTTTATAAAGTTTTCCTCATCTTTTGAACAACAATGTGCAAGATTTGAACTATATGAGTTGATTCCCTTTAGCTGTTGTGTAATGATATCCTGGGCATTGCTCCACTGCCAGTCAGGTGTCCATAGCCCCGACAGAGATACCTCTAGTTTTCTCACAACATTGCTCTACTACCAGTCAGGCGTCCATAGCACCGATAGAGATACTGAATCACCCATTCATATTGAGTCCTCATTTCTTTTTAGATAGTTCTCTTTTTTCTTTTTTTTTCTCTTGGAGTTTCAAATATTTCATTCAATTTTCTCAATATGTCAGATGTCATACATCTGTTATGGGTTGAAAACTACCATAGACCTCATAACAACATCTAGGAATCATATTTTTCACTCAAATCTTACAACACTATCGCCTTAGGAAAAATATACCATTACAAAAGGAGACGATCTTGATGATTTGTGACAGATTTAGAGGTAGCTAATGGAGATTTTTTACTTTGCACCTTGTTTTCAGGACTTTCCACAACTCTTATTGACAATGGGCATAAAACAACAAATTTAGGACAAAATCATCCAATCAGAAAACCTGAAAATATCTAAACCACTTCTCTCCTAATAACCAAAGCACACCTCAGATAACAACCCATCATTTCAAGAAGGAAAGAATAGATAAACCCTAAGGAACAAAACAAGACAGAAACCAAACAACAAAGGAAATAAAAGGACAGAAAGAAAGAACAAATAAACAAACAACAAAACTTTTTACAAGCAGAACAACAAAATATTTACAAACAGAAAAACAAATAAACTATTTACATAAATACACAGGCCAACAAAAATACCAAACTTCACAATTCAAAATAATGTTTAAGAAACTATCCATTGACAGGCAATGGAACAAGTTCTCCAGTTAAACTACTCAGCCGGAAAGCATTTTCTCCCAAGATTTCAACAATTTGATAGGGACCCAACCAGAGCTTATCAAATTTCTGGTGGCTGCCCTTCTTTTCATTAGCTTTATCCCATAGCAACACAAGGTCTGATATTATGAAAGTCTTGATTTTGGCTCTTTTGTCAAACCAACATTTGACAACAGCTTGGTGTCTAAAGAATTGCTGCAAGGCGGCATCCCTCTGCTCTTCTAATTTCAACAAGGCAGCTAATCTTACTTCTATCCTATCATCACTAGAGTAGAATTTCTGCATAAACTCAAGGATAGGTATTTGCAAATGAATAGGGAACACAGGCTCTTGTCCATACACTAGTCTAAATGGTAAAGTCTTTAAAGCAGCCTTGATCCTAGTTCTATCTGCCCATAACGCAAATCTCAGCTGGGTATGCCAGTCCCTAGGATTGTTCTCTAACGATTTTTTAATTACCCCTAAGAGATTCTTATTGGTTGATTCTGCAACTCCATTTCATTGTAGGTAATAGTTTAAAGAATATTTTAAGACAATTTTGTGATCATAAGCCCATGAAAGGAACTTAGCAGAAGAAAAGGAAGAGCCATTGTCACATACCAATGCGAAGGGTACTCCAAACCTAGTTGTGATTCATTCGGTGAGGAACTTGATTACTACCCTACCATGCAAGGTATAGCCTCTGTCCATCTTGGGTACTCCAAACCTAGTTGTGATGCAAGGTATAGCCTCTATCCATCTTGTGCAATAATCAGTGGCAATCAAAATAAATTTGTGTCCTACAAAAGAATTTGGGTTAATTACCCCAATAAAATCCAGTGCCCATTGGGAAAATGGTCTTACCTTGTAAACAGGCTACAATGGCATGGCTGAATGGCGTTCTTTAGATGCAAAAATTTGGCATATGTGACATGTTCTTACATGTTGATGAGCATCTTTGAACACACATGACCAATAGTAACCCGATCTGAGGATCTAATGTGCTAACGAATCTGCAAACCCATGACCTATGCCATGTTTCCCATGAAATTCAGTAATTACACGCTTAGCCTCTTGCCGATCAAGGCATCGTAGGTACACCCCCTCGAAATTCTTCCTGTACAACAATCCTCCTTTGAGCATATAATGAGATCTTTTCATTCTTAGCACTCTCCTCTGAGTTGTATTCATTCCCTCTAGGCATTGATTGTTGAGCATGAAATAGATGATATCGACATACCAAGGGTCATTGGAAAAGGAATGTGTTGTGTATTGTTGAAAAATAATGTTCTCGCTAGCATCAAATATGGATTTAGACATGCCCAGACCTTAGACAAGTTTCATAGGCCATATCTCCAGATCGAACTCTTGCAAAATGGCCATGCATTTCCCCCTTCGTTCCCCCAGCTCACTCTGCATAAGTAAAGACTTCACAACTACATCAAGAACTACAACAATAATCTGACTTCGTAGGATGTAGTGCCTAAACTTCTTGACAGCCCTAACCAATGCAAAATCTTGTTTTTCAAGAGGTGGGTACTTAACTTCAGCATTCTTAAATGGAGAACTCATGAACACAATTGGCCTCTCCTCTCCCTCTTCTCTTCGTTGAGTTAGGACGGCTGCACAGGAATGTTTAGAAGTAAAAGAATAAATATAGAATGGCTTCAAGTAGTCAGGGCTAATGAGGACTGACACTTCTAAAATGGATTGTTTGACTTGAGAAAATGCAGCCTTTGCCTCATTACTCCATTCTATTACAACATCTTTCTTCATCATTTCATTCAATGGTTTTAGAATTTTTGCAAAATCTGTGATAAAATTTCTCACAAAGTTGATCTTTCCAAAGAAAGATCTCACCTCCTTCTTACTTCCTAGCCTGGCTATCTTTAGAATGGACTCAACTCGGTCTGCATCTATCGATATTCCTCTTTCCGAGATTATGTGTCTCAAAATTTTCCCTTCAGAAACCCTGAACACACACTTTTTAGAATTCAGGGGGACACCATACTAAATACACCTTTCAAGAACTTTAGCTAAGTCTGCAGCGTGGTTCAGTCTATCTTTAGAGAATACTGTTAGGTCATCCATGTAAATGATGATGCATTTACCAATCAAGTCTTTGAATGCCACATCCATGGCACGCTGGAAAGTTGTTCCAGCATTTATCAGACCAAATGGTGTTCTTCTATAAGAAAATTTTCCCCATTTAGTAGTGAAGGTTGTCTTCATTTTGTCTTCATAGTTAACCATCACCTGATTGTATCTAGAATAACCATCCAGGAATGATATCATCTGAGACCCGTTGACAGTCTGCAAGACTTCATCCAGTGAAGGGAGTGGGTAGTTGTCTTTTTCTGAAGCTCTGTTCAGATTCCTGAAATCTACACATAGCCTGATCTCTCCATTTTTCTTACGGACTGGAACCAAGTTAGCCACCCATGTTGAATGTCGTACAGGGAAGATTATCCTTGCATAAATCAATTTTTGAACTTCCTTAAAAATCAATGGTTTAATCAGGGCGTTGATAGGATAATGTTTCTGTCGAAATGGTTTAGCTTCAGGCCTCAAAGGAATGGTATGAGTCATTACAGAAGCATCAAATGTTTTTAGATCTTCATACCCCCAGGCTATTGCAGCAATGTCCTTCTTTAGTGCCCTTAGTATATCTTTTCTAATTGCTTCAGGGAAAGCTTTCCCTATGTAGACATTTCTTTCCAGGCCAAAATCAGCTAAGTTAATAGTTTCATATTCACCTCCTTTATCTTTGACCAATACCTTTTCCTGAGCTCTTGGGTTTGAATCAAAAATTATTTCTAAGGCTACCATTCCCTTAGGAATGCTATTACTTTTTAAATTGAGGACCCCCTCTGTATTGTCGTCTTCAGGGTTCCAGTCTCCTTGATCCCTGTTGGACTCATCGATGATCTGTCCTTCAAAAACATCTGAGCTTGATAGAAAAGAAAGGATATGTCAATCATCATCAAAGATTTGAAAGTTCCTGACATTATTAGGAACAGCCAGGGTGGATATCAATTCCATTGAGAATCTCTTAAGCTTGGAGCGTTGCATGGGTTCCAAGGTACTTGCAACAACAACTAATGAATCAGCTATTTGATTTTCCTCTCTAAGGATTAAGCTAATCCCAAAAGCATCAAAGTCTTCAATCAGGTTCCATACCCAATTTCTATAAGCTTCCAGCCTTCTATTGTGACATGTGTATTGGATACGCACTTGCTTGATAACTACTTCTAAATCCCCTTTAACCATTAATGCAGTAACTTTCTTCTTATGTGCGAACATCAGCCCCTGAGCTAGAGCTTCATATTCCACTACGTTGTTGGTGCATCCAAACTACAACCTATAAGAAGCAAAGAAAGTTTTCCCTTTCGGGCTGGTTAATTCAATCCCAACACCACAGCCTATTTTGGACTTGGATCCATCAAGCGTGAGGGTCCATAGCTGATCATGAGCTGGGGCTGATCCTTTGGAGGTTATTGTGGGTGTTTGTATAAGATGAGCTATAAGTGAGGCCACTTGATCTTTTGCATCAAATATTGGTTAGAGGTGTTCAGTAGGTTCCTTATGTGCAATTTCTAGTTCGTGCTCAGACATATTATGTAATATGAGGCTATCCTTCTGACAATCAGTTGTATCTTCGATTAATCCCTTGGGTTTTGGTATACTTGTGAGTGTAGGGATATCAAACAGACCTTGGGGTTGTTTCTCATAAATATGTTGGTTTGGAGATGTGACTAGGGTAAGTTCAATTTGGGAAGGAACTTCCTTTGAAGGTATCTTATCCTTGGTTAACATTATTGCTTCTTTGGCTTCAAATGAGAAGTGATCTAAAACGGTCTCGATGTGACATAGGCTAATTTCCTGAGATTGGGAGACATGATTTAAAATGTTGTTGCAGGGTTGGCAGGTCAATTCAGAATAATTTTGGTAGTGTATCCTACACCAATTAGGGAGTAGAAGACTCTACAAATCGATATCTTCCCCTAAGACCAGCTGATCTTGTTGCAGCTTCCTAATCAATGACTGTTGGTTTTCATTAATTATGGGACCAGGAAATTTTTGTATTGACATGTCTTTAGCATCAAGAACCGAAAAGGTTAAAATTTCTTCTCTTTTTTAAACCCCTATCTCGGTTTCAAAATAAGCTACCTCATTGGGAAAATCATATTTAGTGATGATGTGTTTGAGGCGAGGTTCACTTTCAATCCTAATCTACGTAGGCACTCCCCTCTATGGTAGCCACATATGTGAAAAGTCGAGGGAGAGATATCCCCCTATACTTTTCATCAAATCTCTGCTCAATAGCATACCATAAGTTTATGGAATGTCTGCTACTTGAATATCTATATTGGTTAAAATCCTGGGGTCATACCCTACTTGCACGTGGATATTTCTCAATTCTCCAACTACATTAACCTCTGTTTTTATCAAGCTGGATGACCTTCTTGTTTGTTTGGATAAGGTTCAATCCAAATTTCTTGCATATAGAAAATGACATAACATTTCCAGAAGCCCCTGAATCTAATAGACAATTATGGAGATTATTCCCACAAATTCTCAAACTTAAAAGAAATGGTGGGGTACCTACTTTGCTTTTGTACAAAGCTGCATTCATGTTTGCGGTAGGTGCCACCTTGTTTTTCCCTTTTGATTTATCAACTTGCTCCAAAGCTTTCAACACTATCTCTCATTGAGTAGGGCACCACTTTAGGATTTCAAAGTATGATAAAGAGGTTTTCTGTTTCTGCATCTCAACAAGAATATCAAATTTTGTGTTATAACTTGCATTACTTTTGACAACCCCTGGTGCATTACCTTTGTTATGGAAGTCAGGTGGACCTTTTGGTGGAGGAGGGTTGTTATCAACACTTTGATTCAGAGGCACCATGTGATTAGGTGGTGTTGATGTAGTGAATGAACCCTTATTCTGATTTCTTAAGAAGTGTCATCCCTTTGTCTGAAGGCTTGGGCATCATACGAATCTTCCTCTGGTTCATTCTCACTTTGCATTGGGAATGAAGGTTCCTCCTCAAAGAGGTCATAAGTCATTGTTGTATCTACTGAGCCACCTTATTTATTTGAATTCCCTTGGAACATTTGGCTATCTGCCTATGCCATCTTGACAACTTTCTCCATTTCAGGGCAGTTTACCTCAAAATGGGTTGCAGTATTATGCAACCTACACCAGTTAGTCATAAAATTAAGGTCAGCCACATTTCCAGTATGTGACCTTTCCTCATTAGCTTGATAATTGTGAGAAACTCCACCATTATTTGGCCCTATATTCCATTATTGGTTGTTATTTGGACTTTGGTTATATCCTCTATTTTGGTTTTGATAGCCTTGGTTAGGGGAGTTTTGGCCTTGATAACTCCTTTGGTCGTGATTGTTATGATTCTGATAATTACCCTGATTGTTATTGCTCTGATTAGGATAATTACCTTGGTTTCGAGAAGGGTTCAATCTAAGCTGAACCATGTCATTCGTGACTTGAGACAGAGTTTTCTTTAGGGTCTCCACCTCATTTGTGAGTTGAACTGTCTTTTCACTTTCAACATTCTTAACAACAAGTGGCTGATTGCCATGATTTGGTGTTCCAGTTTGGTTATGATGACCATGCAGACTATGATGAGCCTGTGATTGTTGAAAGAAGTCAGGAGCTCCATTGGCAAAGAATGAAACAAGAGATTGAGTCTACAACTCGGACATAGGTCCATAATGGGAAGGAGACATCCCTGGAACAGTATTGAATAAAGGGGTTGGGCTAGGCATCTGATACCCCATTGAAGGAAAACCTCCTCCCAAACTTTCTTGTTGGGAGCTAATTTTTTATTGTAGCTTGATGGCTAGATGATAAACTTTAGACAAGGAATCAATGTCCGCGGGCTAATAAGTCCTTTGTAGGAATAAGCCAAGCAAAGGGTCTATAACTCTAAAGTATGCTTGAATGGCACTATCTCAGTGACTAGATAGGGGTCCTGCAGTCTCCTATACATTCGTTGAAACCTGGTATTGAACAAGGGAAAAGGTTCATCTGGCTCCTTCCTAATGGTAGCAAATTAGTGGAGCAAAATGGCTGGATCCACATAAATCCCGAACTGATTGATGAAAGCATTCTCTAGGTCTGTCCAGCTCAGAATAGATCATTGAGGAAGATTTAGGTACCAGTTGTACGCCATATCCCCTAAGGAATAAGGGAACAACCTACAAACTACATCATGGTGAGCTATCTGAGCTCTAGTACAAGCGCCCTTAAAAGCTTGTATGTGCTCTTCAACACTCCTTGATTCACCATGAATGTATTTGGGACAAAATTTCTTAGGATTCTTAGGCATATCATGAAAGCCTCCAGGAATAGTCCCCAATGGAGAGGGATTATTCTAAAAAAATGCCATTGGTGGTGGTTGAGCCAGCTATTGGATGGGTTGAACCAGCTGTAATGGCAATTGAGATGGATTCGGTGGTGGATTAATAGGTATCCACTGGGGTATTGGTGAAAAACCTGGTGGAGTGAGTGGAGCTGACAAGGGTGGTATGATGGTTGCCCCAGCCTTGTGACTCTTGTGTCTTATTGGGGTCTTGAGTTCTATCAAAGGTGGTAGATTTTTAGTTGATCGAAGAACTCTATGGGGCCTTTCTAGTGAGAAAAACCCAGTATTATCCAGTTTTCTCTTCTAGCCCTCCTTTTAGCGCCATTTTCTGTTGATGGTTCAGATGAACACAACAACAGTTAAGCAGAATATTACTATTCTGCTCTCTTGAAAGAGAAAGAATAACGCATGGATATCTAACTCCCAAGGTCTTGGTAATCGGTTCTCGACTGTGCTGATTTCACTCAATGGTTGATGTGAACTATAATGTTCAAGCTGCTATTGAGCTTCCAGATTGTTCTAAGATCAAACATAAATTCAAACCTACTTTAACTAGGGTTTTTAAAGAAATAGAAAAAAAGATAGATCAAAGCTTTGGAATTGAAGAGAATAATAATTCATCCAACTTAACTAGACTTGTTACCTTTCAAGGAATTGCTAACTAAAACTGCAAAACAAAATTAACTTGTGATTAACACACAGTTTCATTCATTCACAGTGCTAACTTCGACAATAGATTTTAAATCACCATTTAGACAAAACATAAAATAAGATTTCATTCCTTGAAAGCTTCTCAAATCGAATGATTAACCCAAGATAAATACCATTCTAGAACACAACATGAAGTAGATTTAAATCTGGTTGCTTCTACTATTAGTGAAACAAATATAAGCAAAATTTACAAATATGGCACAATCACCAATGTACAAAAAACCTATGTCTTTAGATTGTTTCCATCTATACTAAGAGAACCCAAAGGATTAATATTGATCTACCTTTGTCAGTAGAGATCCCATCTGTCACTGAGACCCGTGGCCTTCCTTTCTGCCTTTCTCCTATTGTAGATCTTTCTTGTTGATCTCTTACAGATGAACACCACTGGATACCAAACTGATCCATCGCTTTATTCACAGAGTAGATCCATGCCGTTCACATTCTGTTGATCTCCTTCACAGGGGTAGTCAATCAATCAAACTTCCAATGGTTCACCTTTAGTTTCTTCTAATTGGTTGAACGCATGCCACTTAGGCTTTCCAGGTGTTCAAAAGCTTCTTCAGATAGAATTGCATGTTGGTGAGACACTAGCCATGTCTCCCCGATGCAATTATGCTTCTCAGTAGTGATCGACATAGCATACAACTGTCGGTGATACCTCATATCAAATGCAAAAGTTATATCGATATCACAAAAAACCATCAACAAGACAATCATTATCGACAAGAGGTCATAGCAGGCGCTAAGAGTCATTACAATATCCCATTTTCCATTGGCAAGTCCATCGCTATCAGAAAGATGTTACCTCGAAGGCAAACCTTTCGGCAAGACTCCCCCGTGTTGGCAGGATATCATACCGAGCGCAAATCTTTCGCTCGAAGTCTCCCTGAGCTCAACCTTTTGAACCACTGTCGGCAAGAGTTTCCCGGTCGGCAAGAGATTATACTGAAGGCATAACCTTCGGCGAGACATTCAGCAGTCGGCGGGACTTCTCCTCGATGACACCCCTTTTTGCCGAGACCTCACTCCTTCGGCAAGACGTTATGCCGAAGGCATAACGTTTCAGCGAGACCCTATCGGGTCGGCAAGATCTTTCATCAAAGCCACCTTGTTTCGGTGAGAGCTCATTTCATTTCGGGGAGACTCCACCCTGTCGGCCAGACATTACAGGGAACTCAAACCTTTCACCGAGACCCTTCATCGGTCGGTAGGACCTTTCTCCGACTGCAAACCTTCTCCCTGACGCCAACTCCTTTCGGTAAGACCTCAACAGTCGGGAAGACTTCTCCCTGAACCCAAGTTCTTTCGGCGATGCTAGCCTTATGCACAATGGTTGACGAGACTTCAACATGTCGGGGAGACATATAAAAACCCACGTCGATTAAAATGTCTAGCTGACCGGTATATTTCAAATGAATAGAACCACACTGCCAGTCGGCAAGACAATAGGAGGGTCTCAGTGACTTTTTTCATCAGGAGTTTTATGCCAAATCTGATTGAGGTATGCTTCCTAACTGAGTTCCTTGAGAAATATCATTAGGTGCATGATTTAATCCTACAGAACAAGGTCTCCATTAGTCCCTAAAGCATATAAAATACACTATTGTTCAGCATGCCTTCAATTTTAACAAAAAGAAACCCAACTCTGGCAGAGGTAGAACCAAAATTTAATAGAACAAAAGACAAACTCAGGAGGAAAACAAAAGAACTCCTAAGACCAAACCAAATAACCAAAGGCGAAGAAAACAAAAGAAAAAGGGGGGGACCCATTTTGTTCCAGAATAAAATGGGGTGGTTATGCAAGGTATAACACAACCTAAGGGAAAATTTTGCATTTACAAGACAAAGATTGGCTTTTGTTCCTTCCCAAGTCTCCGATAACCAGGTCATTGTTGCACTAGGGTCGCTCTCGGGTAATGATGTGACATTTTTTGTTAATCTCAAAGGGACTACGGTTATTTCTAGCTTTGCTAAGAATTGTAAACATTTCACATAAAATTTCACCTCATTCATCAAATAACATAATGAAATCAAAAGATTCAACATAATATTTCATGAACATCACAAATTCTTTGCTATCACTTAAGTAGATTTAGCATTAAGCATTCAAAAACTTCATGGAAAATAAAATATTTTCAACAAAATTCTTTCCATTCATTTATATTTTTTGGAATTTTTTTAAAATATTAAACATCTATTCTAAAACAAAGTATAAAAAATATTGAAAAATAAAAGTTTCTCCCGGTTATTCTCCATGGATTCCCCAAAGAATTAATCAAAATAGAGAAAACCGCTTTATATTTCACTAGATTGCTTCACAGCTACGCATAAAACGGTGCAAGCTTTTAAAAAGAGGGTTTCATTTATAGACATCGAGTACGTTCTGCATGCACCCTTAAACGACGCATCATACAATCTTATTCGACCCAACATACAAAATGAGCTACAAAAGATACTGAGATAGGTAGCTATCCATAAAGCTCTAATATCAATTAATGTCTACATGCATACAAAGTTTTACGCTGGAATGGTTTAGAAAATAGGAAAAAAAAAACAAAACTTAAAAAAGTTTATGCTCCTCCGACATCCACAAATTCTGAACTTAAAATAAAAATGAAGCATCCTCTGGCCTTTTATACAACACAAGGCTCAAATAGGATAAGACAACTACATTTGAGGAAATCTAAGGGACCAATCTCATCAAGGCACATGGAATATTGTGACCAATAGGAGAATTGCAATTGAAGTCAATGGAAGTCAACTCCAATTACTCATTGAAGCTCTTCGGGTTCTACTTTTTTATCTAGAATCTTCACCAGGATGATACTTCAAATCATGATAATATGTAGGGGCTTCCCATATATTCAGAATGATAAGGTGGAATTTTCACCCCCTACACTTTGCTTGGCTCCAGTTCTGTCACTCTCGGGAATGGGCTCTCCCAAAGATTAGCATTTGTTTCCACCACATGTGAAATACCGAGATCCCCAACATTTTGGTGGACTCAAAGCTGTTTGCATTATCACCTCCTACAGTGATCGAACAAGACAAAATTATTCCATCCATGATTCAAGTTTTCCTGACCATCCATACTCGAGCTTTGCATCACAATTGATATGTCCTGCAATCACAAATTCCATATATTAAATCCCTTTGTTTAAAAAAAAACATATTATAACATCTCATGTAAATAAAACCATTATTCAAATGTGAGTAAAACAATTCCATAATTAACACATCTTTCAAAAGCATATCATAAATCCTTATACATATATCGGATCACCGGGATCATTACACAAATTAAAAAAATTAACATTTCATTTCACATTGCAACCCGGTACCCGGTACCCAGTATTTAGCTTTACCCACTTACTTTCCCAGACCTCGATTATACTGGAACTCTATTATATTGGACTCCTTACCAGACTCATGCTTACCAAACCAGAGCCTTTCACTTTAAACTTCACATTACCTTTTACCTTTTCTGTGTTTTTGGTACCTGGTACCTGGTGTATGAAACACTTACAATACGAAGTACTTCCTTTTATCAAAGATTTCTCTTCCTTTCTTCACTTCCGGTGATCTTCCCATTAGTTAGCTCCTGCCATAAGAGCTATATTTTTTCACTTGGGTCCCCAAGGCTTTTCAATCTTGGGGCCTGTTGTGAGACCACACAACATGACTGTAATCTTCCTCATTGATCTTTTTACACTGTCAACTACCCTTCCTTTCACTGTATAGTCATATATACTACCTTTCACTGTGCATAGCTCTATCCTTAATATGCAAGGACTGCCACTCAATTGTTCATGATGATACCATATTCTTATACTTAACCAATCCTTTGAAATAGCTATCACAAAGTTTTCACTATCCTCATATTCATATTGTTAGGAATTGCATGCAAAAAATATCAATTAAATGCAATTAAAGATTAAACAAGGGAATGAAAAAAACATAAATAATAACAGATAGAGAATTTTTAACATGGTTCACCCAAACTCGGGCTACATCCACCTACAAAGAGTCCAATATTATTATCCAACAAATCAAACTGATTGCAACCAACAATCCTAGCAACTCAATACCATTGCAAATGCTACAATACAATATTAACGAAAACCCTAACTCTAGTCGTTTTTATCAAGACTTAAGTTGGTTACAAAATAGGGGAAACCATGCCAATAAAAGTGGGGAAAATTTAACCTGTGAGTCTGATTAGGCTCCATATAACAATAATATCTCACTTGGAGACTGATCAGACTCCACAACATATCATCTCCCACTTGGAGACTGATCATAACACAACTGACCCTATAGCTCTCTCTGGAAATAAACACCATGGACTTTTCTATTCTATTTTTATTATTTTCGGTCTTGAAGACCAACCAAAGCTGAAGAGGAGCTCAGATTCTCCCTTATAACTGCCTTTGTAAACATATCCACTAGATTTTCATTTGTATGTATCTTTTCTAGCCTTAACTGTCCATCATCCAACACTGACCGAATGAAGTGATACCTCAATTGTATGTGTTTGGTCTTTGAATGCAAGGAAAAATTATTTGCAAGATGTATGGCACTCTGGCTACACATAAAAAATAGTTGTTAGCCTATCATTTTCCTAATTCTTCCATAAAAGATTGTATCCATATCATCTCCTCGCTTGCCTCTATTACAACTACATATTCTAGCTCTGTGGTGGATAAAGCAACCACCTTTTGTAACCTAGAGATCCAACTCACCATTGTCCCACCTACAGTAAAGACATAACCTATAGTACTATGCCCGGTACCAATATCCCCTACCAAATCTAAGTCTACATAACCTGGTAAATCAGTATGAGAGCCCCCAAAACATAAATGTTTACTGGATGTACCTCTCAAATACATGAGAACCCATTTTACTGCATTCCAATGCTCCAATCTAGGATTACTCATATACCTACTTATGACTCCAACAACATGTGAAATATCCAATATCATGCATACCATGGTGTACATTAAAATTCCTACTGCTGAAGCATATGGTACCTTGGACATTTTTTCTTCCTCATCTTGTGTCTTTGGACACATATCCTTAGTCAATTTCAAAGGACTAGGCAAAGGTGTGCTGATAGCTTTTGCATTCTCCATATGGAATCTCTGCAACACCTTTTCAACATAATTAGCTTGAGATAGAGTCAATTTTTTGTTCTTCCTATTTCTACAAATTTTCATACTAAGGATTTTTTTTGCTACCCCCAAATCCTTCATAGCAAATGATTTTGCTAACTGTTGTTTTAACTCACTTATGTGATCCATGTTAGACCCCGCTACAAGCATGCCATCAACATATAAACATAAAATAATGTAGCTATCATTATCCAACCTCTTAAAATAAACACAATGGTCAAAATTACACCTGTTGTAGCCTTGCTTAACCATAAAACTATAAAATTTCAAGTGCCATTGCCGAGGTGCTTGTTTCAAGCCATATAAACTCTTCTTTAATTTGCACACTAATTTCTCCTTATCTTTGATCTCAAATCCTTGGGGCTATTCCATATATATCTCCTCCTCCAAATCACCATGGATAAAGGTGGATTTCACATCTAGCTGTTCCAAATGCAAATCTTCAGCAACAACAATACTTAAAACAGTACGAATAGAAGTCATCTTAACTAACGAAGAAAAAATTTCAGCAAAATCAATGCCTTCTTTCTATGAAAATCCTTTGACAACTAACCTGGCTTTAAATCTGTTCTTACCTCCATCTTTCTCTTTTAGCCTATAAACCCATTTTTTTGGTAAAGCCCTTTTACCTGCAGGCAACTTACATAATTTCCAAGTCTAATTTTTCCCCAAGGAGTCCATTTCTTCTTTCATTGCAAGCTCCCACTGAAAATTTGTATCCACCTACATAGCTTCATCATACCCTTTTGGTTCACTAGCATTTGTTAACAAAATATAGTACAAAGAGGGAGAAAACCTTTCAGGAGGTCTACTTAGCCTTGTTGATCATCTAACATTCACTAGAGTTTGTGGTATTTCTTGTTGCTATTGCAAAGCATGAGGAACCACTAGAACATCACTATCTGCAGTATCATCCAGCACCACAAAATCCTTTTCTTTCTTCTCATGCTGCTTTAAATGATCTTTGTACAATACCTTCTCATTGAATACAACATCCCTGCTTCTCATATTTTTTAGATTTTCAACATCCCAAAGCCTATAACCAAATTCATCAATACCATATCCAATGAAGATACACTTTTTTGATTTTGCATCTAGCTTGGTTCTATTTTCAAAATCTACATGTACAAATGCTTCACATCCGAAGGTTTTGAGAAAATAATAACTCACTTTCTTACCTGTCCATGCTTCATCTAGAATACCACAACCCAAAGGAATTGAAGGACGTCTATTAATTAAATATACAACGGTATTGAAAACCTCTACCCACATGTTTAAAGGAAACCCAACATGCAATCTCATACTCCTTGCACACTCCATTATTGTCCTATTCATATGCTCAACCACTCCATTTTCTTGTGGAGTCCCTGGAACCATTTTCTGCCTATGAATTCCATTAAAGGAACAATAATCCTCAAATTCTTTGTTGCAATACTCACTACCATTATCAGATATGAGACATTTTAGTCTTTTACCTGTCTCATTCTCAACCAAGCTTCTCTATTTCTAAAATGTTTCAAATACATCAGATTTTTGCCTAAGGAAATAAATCCAAACCTTCCTAGTTACATCATCTATGAATGTAACATAATACCGAGAGCCACTGAGAGAAGAAACTTGAGTCGGTTCCCATACATATGTATGCACAAGCTCCAACTTTTTAGCTTTCTTTTGCTTCCTATCCTTGAGAAAACTAACTCTCTTTTGTTTTCCATACACAAATTTCACATAAATCCATATTAATGCATTTCAGACCTAGTAAAACTTCCTTAGAATGAAGTACCTTCATACCTTTTTCACTCATATGCCCAATTCTATTATGCCATAGAGTTGTCTCAGAACCTACAACAACTATTTCAGTCTCTTCCTACGAACCTGTAGCAACTGTTCCTAAACCTGTTTGCATTTTCTCTGCAACAACTAAAGTAGAAGGAACAGTATGACCTATACAAATATATAAGGTGCCTACTTTCACACTTTTGCTACTATTAAGGTGCCTCTTGAAACCTTCCAATTTTTATCATTAAAAGTAACTATGCAACCTTCATCACCTAGTTGCCTTGCTGAAATTAAATTCCTACTCAACCTTGGAATGTGCCTTACCTCTTGTAGTAGCCAATGATTCCCATTCTGCAACTTAATCTTAATTATTCCCTTTCCAACAATTTGATAGGGTTCGTTATCTCCCAAATAAACCAACCCAAAATACCCTTGGACATAATCAAGAAAATAAATTCTATGGTGCGTAGCATGAAATGAGGTCCCTGAATCTAAAACCCATGAATCATCAACATTATCAAGGGAAAGAATCAAAGCATCCTCATCAAATTTTTTACTTACCACATTTTCCACTTTACTTCCTTCCTTTTTGTTTCCTTTATTTTTCTGAGACCAATAATCTTTCTTTAAATGACCTGGCTTACCACAGTACCAACAATCCCTCTTGTCTCTAGATTGGGACCTTTTGTTCTTTGATTTTGATTGTGACTTCCCACGACTTCCATAATTGTTTCCTCTCTCCTTTGTTCTACCCCTACTTTCTACATTCAAAACACTTCCTGATGTGGATGTTCCACTTGAGCTTTTCCTATGAATTTCCTCGCTCAAAATAACACCAACAATATCATCAAATTTCAATGTATTCGAACCAGAAATAGAATTGCTAACAACCATTACCTAGCTATTCCAACTTTCAGGAAAAGAACACAACATCAAAAGAGCCCTATCTTCTTCATCAAAGTTTACATTTACATAAGTTAATTGACTGGTAACCATATTAAACTCATTTAACTGATCAACAACTGACCCACCTTCTACCATTTTCATATTAAATTAATGCTTCATAAGAAATTCCTTATTCAAAGTGAAAGGATTTTCATATAACTTCACCAAGGTTTCCATCAACTCTTGAGTTGTCTTTGTTGTTGTAATATATATTGAAGGCCACCTATTGTGCCAAGCATAAATGAATGGTTCCCAGTGCCTTTCTATCTAGAAGATTCCAATCCTCATCAGTCATTGTTGCTTGTTTCTTGGCTATTCCTTCCAACAACCTCCATAAATCCTTCTGATAGAGATAATCCTCCATCTGCATCTTCCATTACTGATAGTTTTTCCCATTGAATTTATCTACCTTCAATTTACCCTCGTTGGCCATTTCTCCCACTTAACTATGAGACTCCCACTCAACCATGATACCTTCCTACAGATGATAATAAAACACAACCCACTCTAATACCACTTGTTAGGAATTGCATGCAAAAATATCAATTAAAATGCAAATAAATATTAAACAAAGGAATGAAAAACACAAAAACAATAACAAGAGACAATTTTTAACGTGGTTCACCCAAACTCGGGCTACATCCACCAACAGAGAGTCCAATATTATTATCCAGCAAATCAAACCAATTACAATCAACAATCCTTCCAACTCAATATCGTTGCAAATGCTACAATACAATATCAACGAAAACCCTAACCCTTAGCCATTTTATCAAGACTTATGTCGGTTACACAATAGGTTTCTTTTATGTCGGCCAATAGAAAAATAACTCTTGACGCCTTTATAAAATAATAAAATTCATTTGAGGTTTTAGGGTGCTACCCCTTGACCCCGCCCTATGTCATGACAAGGAGCATGCCAGGGGTGTTGCCCCTAGACCTTGCAAGGGGCATTTCCCCTTGACCCTGTCTTGGGGGCGATGCCCCCAAACCCTCGTTGGATAATTTGGGGGGGGAAACCACGTCGATAAAAGTGTGGAAAATTTAACCTCTGAGTCTGATTAGGCTTCATATAACAACACATATGATAGTCACCATAGATAAAATTGAATCTATAACTTAAAATGATCCTCAAATGAGTGGTTATTGTAGCCTATGCATGCTAAAACATTTTGAAAAAAAATCACTTGTAGGAATTTTCATAATCTATGAAACCTAGAGGAGTTGCATACTGATAACTTGAGATAATACTATCCTTGAATATTCATTGTTCATTTAAGTGCTCACAATAAATTTAAACAACCATTCTTTGCATATTGGTCATGATTTTTTATACATCTTAAGAACTAAAACCAAGTGAACAACTATTGGATTATTGGGTCTATCAAATGTTCCATTAAGAAAAGGTAGTGTTTCTTTGTTATGTATTTTCATAGCCTTCCACACCCTATCATAATGGCTCCAATGATCTGATCTGTTCATCACTTATATACTTCTTTTAGGACCTAGATTTTCCCTAGAAGAAAACAAAAACCTTTCACCAATACATCTGCAAAGGAAACAATTCTAACTACCATCTAAGATAGTTCACAAAATAATTTCTCTTGTATTATTTTGGATTCATCATCAATATCATTTGATAGAATATCAAGCTTCAACACAACACCCAATGAATATTCCACAAACTTGTTGAGATACCATGTATGAGATTATCATAAAATATTGCCTGCAATCTTAACTCAAAAGTTACATTTCTAATCACTTGGTGTGCCCAAAACCTTGCATCTCATTTATCCATACTATAGTACCACTATCATTAACTATTTTTCCTTTGATATGGATAAATGAAAGCCTAGACACCAACTATGACTATCCTTTCTAATAAAACATCTCATTTCCTTTGAATCAAGTAAAAAAGGCCATGATTGATAACATTCACTATTTTAGCAACTACTTGTGCTCTTGATTGTGTTTTGTTCAAGGGACTTCCATTTATAACAACTGAGTTTAGATATTTTTAGTCTGTCAATGACCATCCTTAACTCAAACCTTATAGTGATAATGTCTATTGACAGGGGTTAATAATAGGATTTTGAATGTTCCTTGTGACATTAAACCAATACCTAAGTAAACACGTCAAATGATAGCTCATTTTTCTTTCATAGACAATTTTTATAGCTCTTCTAATTGTTGTCCCAACTCAAAAGGAGAAAATCAAGCAATAAATTGTTGGAACAAAAGAACACAGTAATATAAAGGAAAACAATCCTTGGTCTCAAAAACCCTACATAGTAGGTTATAAATAACAATACTCATAACAACTTCTCAAATTATCAAAAGATGTTTTAATGACTCAACAAAACCTCCCTTTAAAATGGGGACACATATTCTTAGCAAGATAGAGAGTGCATACCACATAGCAATAGTTTGTTTGACCCAGAATAGATGGACAAGGCACGAACAAATTCCTAAAATATCTCCCCCTACCATGCACCAAAATTTTCAAACCATCTAGCCTTCATCAAGTCAATTGAAACGTGCCTAAAATATCCCTTGAAACTCGACAACATGGCTCCATACTTCCTCAACTTCTACAGAAAACTCCTTCCATGTGCAACCAAGAAACCCTAGCATGATCTCTTGTGTGAGCTATCAAAATGAAACATCTCTTTCTCCACTTGGCGCCTAAAAGACTTGGTAAAAGCTTTCTTTTCTTTTCCTTATTTTCCCTTTTTTCTTAGAAGCTTTATTTGCAATATTTTCCAAATATGTTGTTTTTCTTTCCTCTTTTAAAGAAAGCTCCATCTTTTTTCCAATATTTTAAAGCATGTCATCAATATTTAAATTTTAGATTATGATTTTATGTCAAAGCCTAATGATAACCTTGAAAGAAAAGATTTTCAATAGTTCTAAACAAAAGGGACATATGACCCCCTTTTTCTTCATTTCATTTTGGTGAACCTAACATTCTTACACTGTAAACTTTCTAATTTGGTAGTCTTTCAAACCCTAGATCTAGGTTTTGCATGATCTTGTTTGCATCTCATTTAGGGTTTAGCATTGCATGTTTGAATCATCTAAATTCATAAAAATCCAAATATGTTGCATAAATATTGCATACATATTGCATGCAAGTTGTCATTTTGTTCACTTTTTGTCATTAGTTGCATTTTCATTTAGACATCAAAATTTGGAAAAAATTGTCACAGTAATAACAGTCTACAACTTAAAGTAGAGAACTTAAGTATCAACTTAGAAAATTGGATTTTACTTTTAAAAAACCCCTGAGCAAGGACTTATTCACCCATGGGAAAATTTGTCCTTGTACATGTGTCCTAAAAAATATATGGGTGCATTTTTTCCTTTGTGATTGCCTTATGTTTCTATTGTTAAATTTGTACTTTGAAATTTTGAAAAATAGTTATTGTATGTGCAAGAAAAGTGCCATTTTGCTTGATTTGTCATAAATTGGGAAAAATTGTTGCATTTTAGATCTGTAGAAAAATTATTACATCATGTTCTCATTGCAAAAAATTTGGTTATCATACTTCATGTTCTATTTTCAGATCTTATTAAGTACTCTAGGAAATTGTTGTTACAAGCATATGAATATGAATCCTTTCCATTTTAAAAAAAATTTCATTGATCTCTCTCCCACTATCTCTCCTATGTGTGAGGTTATTTTGGTAAAAGAGAATACAAACTTGGACTATTACGATAATCACATTTGTTCTTCTCCCAATATATCTCCTATTTGTGAAGAAGATATTTTGGTGTTAGAAGATCCAATCATTGAGAGTCATGAGAATCCTATTTGTTTCTCTTCCCCTACCTCTCCTACTTAGGAAGATATTGTTGGACAAGAGGATGAAATCATGGATAAGCAAGAAAATCATAGTTTTTCTTCTCTAGATACCTCCCTTACTTGTGATGAAGATATCTTGGAAGATCCAACCATTGAATGTCATGAAAATCTTGTTTGCTCCTCTCCTAAAAAATCTCCTACTAGGTAAGATATTGTGGTGCAAGAGGATGATAGCATTGATACATGTCTTCCAAATGATAGTAATGTGGATTACTTAGATGAAGATGATAAGGTGACATTAGATTCCCACTTGCTAGATGATCATCAAAAAGATGAGAAATCTATTCAGGTCATGAACATTAGATCTCCTTTGATTATAGGACCTCCAAACATTCCTTTTGGACCTCCCAAGAGTCCTCTAATAATTAGACCACCTAAGTCTCCTCTAATTATAGGACCTCCTAAGATCCCTCTAATTATTAGACCTCCCAATTCATCTCCTAAGCCACTTCTTATTATAGGACCCCTGCAACACCAACCAAAACCTCCAGGACATATCTTAAATTTCGCAAGACAACTCACTATTAGCAATATTTTGCAGCAACCAAGTTATAATACTGTTTCTCGTACATATAACACTAGAAACAATCAACAACCAAGAAAAACATTAACATCCATTCCATTGCCTCAACCATATCTCCCACCCACACCTAATATCCATTGGCATAGTGGTAAAGAATATGATCTTGTAGAACAACTTCATAACACTCTTGCTAAGATTTCCTTGTGGGATTTGATTCAAGCATCACCTCTTTACCATGGAATGCTCCAAAATTCTTTGTAACAAGTTGTTATCCCTCCTAGTGTGCATCCAAATGATGTAGCATCCCTAATTCAAGGTATGAACTCAATCAACCTAGACATTGTCTTCATCAAAGCGAATTACCCCCTTTGGAAATGCAAAAATCCAATGATGTCTTCATGATACAAACTGTCATTAATAAGTGTGGCACTAGGCATACTCTCATTGATAATGGTTCAATGCTCAATGTTTGTAGTGTAAACCTTCTATATAAAATTGGAGTGGACAAGAGTAAAATTCAACCAAATTCCTTATCTATCACTGGATTTGACAATGTGGGAAAACAACAGCTTAGTGTGATAACATTACCTATTAAAGTTGGTAGGGTTACATTGCAAAATACTATTCATGTCATGCCTCAAGAGCTCTCATATAATCTTTTCTTAGGTAGACCTTGGATTCATGCAATGAATGTGGTGCCTTCAACATTACATATTCTAGTGAAGTACACTTACAACAACAAGGTTTACATAATCAAAGATGACCTACAATCATAATTTTTTTGCAAATTAAAACATGAATGAAAAATCCTCTTACAACATTGAAACCAACCACACAAGTGGAAGTAGTACAATAAGAAGAAGAGAAGTGTTTTTCATCAATCATGAAGCTATTGGATGATGATTGGGGTTCATTGGATTTTACACCTACATCATGGGAGAATACAAGATTACACATAAATCAAGAAAAGAGAAAGAAACTGACATAATTTCAACACAATCTGAGTCATCAAAACCATGTGATTCCATAAATTTTATCAAAGAAGAGGAAAACACAAATTATACACCCATATATGCTGAGTGTGATCATGGGAAACCACCTTCTTCAAAATCAATGAAAAAAAATTATGGAAGAGGTTATGAGCTTTTGAAACAACTTGGCTATAATGGAAAAGGATGTGGTGTTAAAGAACAAGGTATCCATGTCCCTATAGAGCCTAACATGCAAGAAACAACTAGAGGTCTTGGTTATTGTCCTTTGAAAGAAGTGAAATCATCAAGGAAACCTTCGTTTAATATCAATGTCATCACACAAAACACTACTAGGACAAATATACATCATGGTCATGATATTGCTTCATCTTCCAACACATGTTTTAATGATGATTAATGTTCATTAGATTCTACACCCTCCTTTTTGGGAGAGTACAAAATCTCACAATCTAAACCTAGAGAGTCTTGTGTATGTATGACACCTTGTAGTAAGCAAGAAACATCTCTTTCACAAAGAATACCTTCTACTATTGATCAAGAGAGTACCTTGTCGAGGCTTCTCCAAGATCGCTTGATGTCTCTTCCTCCAAGAACATGAGAGAAATTTTACAAAAAAAGCTGATTTTATGCATACCATCGAGTACATGGTCATTCTACCAATGAATGTAGAGTTTTGAGTAATAAAATTAAACATCTTAAGGATTGTGGTGCTCTTCCTTGTGTTGATGCACCTACTTCCTATAATTGATAATGATTAAATTCATCCTATCATGTTGCTTATCACTATGTGGCATTGGCAGCTTTATGTGTCTTGCTCATTGTTATCCATGGTGGTACAATCTCAAGTGCAACCCTATTTTTCATGGCAGCAACATGATAGTATTTGGTATGGTTGTCCTTGTCTCTATGTTTGGGGGGAAAAGATAAATAGTTTTGGGAGCTATGCATTCTTTTCAAGGATCCCCTCTTTCTCTCTTTATACTTAAAATACAAACATAGGAAGTATGTTGACATTTTAAGTGGGGGGCATATAAGTCCCCCGCTCATTGTTTACGTGTTCCCTTCTTAGTGATGATAGCATATATCTCCTAGGAAGTGTGATCTTTTTATTCAAAGTGTGGCTTTCTTGATCTATGTGTTGTGTCTTCTTTGTGGTGATATTATGCTTGATGTTCTACAAGAGTGTGACCCTTCTCGACATATGAAATTACTCTTGGTGGTAATGTTATGATCAAATATTCCCTAAGGCATGAATCATTTATTCCTTGATTAGTCCTCTCTTGGTGGTGATGTCAAGTGTGATGTTCCCTAAGGTGGGACCTCTCATGTATTAAGCAAATCCCTTTTGATTATATTTTTAATGTTATTACATTTAAACTTTACATATTTTATTCCATAAGTGTCTAGCATAATACAACTTGCCAGCCTTATGAATTGCATTAACCATTTTGTGTGGAACCTTATCAAAGTTATCAAGGAGTATAAATTTTGGTATGGTTACCATATGGGAGCCTATAGTCCTGGCGTGACTTGCCTATCTGCCACCTTTTTGTGAGTACACACCTTGTAGACCTATTATGTGTTTCTCACCCTATTGCCTTGGGGCTCACCTAGTGTATATTGGACTGCACTAGCCCTTGTGAGCATGTTTTTCATGGCCACTGAGCATAACACAACTTGCTTTCCAATGGATCCATGTGAGCATGTTTGATGAATGTGGCATAATGCAAATTGCTAGTCCATCCTTTCTACATAATTTTGAAATTGTATGTTTGTGTATCTTGTCTTCTAGCTTCATATCATGCATATGTGTGTGTCTCTTTGTGCTTATGTTGGTTTTCCATGGGATCTTGATCTTGGGGGCTTGGCCACCTCCTTGATTTTTGTCATCCTATCTCATCGAAATTTGTGCACTTGGACCCCTCTTGACATATATTTGTCTAATTTAGTGTGTTTGAGTGTAAGTTCATACTTTCACTAAAGTGGGGGCTAAATGTAGTGTAGAAAATTGTACACCTTTACAATTTCACACTATGTTTGCATCCCCTTAATTAATTGAAATTAATTACACTTCTAATTGACCAAATTATGCATTCCAAAGCCTTATTATTCCCATTTTTTGAAAGAGAAACCTATATTAAATGATTGCCAACATTAATTTGAACACCTTGGAAATTGAGTGTCCTAGATTTAGGTCCTACGACCCATTTTCCCAAGGGCGAATGGGTCCTCCTTAAGTGCCAGGACCCAATTTAAAATATGTTTTTTGGTAGCATATTAATGATTCAAATACAAGTTTCAAATTTTGACTTTTAGAATCTAATTTTCGGGAAATTAGATAAACACCTATAAATACATAGTTATTTTATCAATTCAACATTAAGAAGCTAGAGGTGAACTTCAAAAGAGAAAATATTATTGTCAAGAGCATTGAAGAGAAGATTTATCAATCATTTACAACAACAATCAAGATCATATAATCATGTCAAATTCTATGCATATTCATGTCATTTTTTTGAGCTAACATTGTGATGTAGATTTCAAGCATTCAAGCATTAAATCAAGCAAGCAATCAAGCCAATTCATGCAAGATCCAATCCTTAGAGAGGTGTTAGAATTTATTCCTCTAAGGGGAGCCTTTAAGGGTTTGGTGAGTTGTGACAAAGCCTTGTTCATTCATCAATTCCTTCCATTCATCATTATTTCATTATCAATGTTTAATTTAAATCTAATTGCTTCTGGATTTGATTGTGTGCTAGGTTTTTCATCAACATTTTAGATCACACTCAGTGATCCATCATCAGGATAAAGAGTTGAAAAAGATGAGAAGGAATTACCAACATGGGGTTTGACTAAGGAAAACCCCCATTCACCCAAAAATACATTTTTTCTTCTCTCTTTGTATGTGCAAATTTATAGGTGAAGAATGATTGAAAATAGATCAAAGGAGAACATTTGAAAAGTTGTCAAAGTTTTCATCATTTTTGTCAAGCCATACAAACTCAAATCCATAATTTATTTCTGAATTTTTGACAATGAAACTTAGGGAAAATAGAAGCTCAGATTGCGCACCAAAGGACCCAAAAAGTTGAGGAAAACCCCTGTACAAAGACCCATTTTCCCTTGGGTGAATGAGTCTTACCATAGGCCTTGAAACCCACCTTTTTGGGCAGTTTTCCCCTTCTATACACTTCCTAGATCTACTTGTAAACTATTGTTTATGTTTCTATTATCATAGAATTATGCATTTCAATTGTTAGTTCATACAATTTAGTTTTTTAATGTATTTAAAATCATCTCCCAATATTGCAAATCAATCATTCTTGTCATAAGAAAGTAGAGATCCGAGATCCCAAAATAGGGTTGGCTCACCCCAAGGTTGAAATTCTATCCTATCCCTTTGTGATCTTCTCTCTTTCTAATGAAATTTTAGAGAAAGGCACCTAGATCCTATTGTTCTAAACAAAAGGGACATATGACCCCTTTTTCTTCATTTCACCTCTATATGTCACAAGGGTATATGCCTAATTCATAGATGAAAGGAAATACTGCCAATAGTCGAGAGGAGAGGGTAACCCACTCTCCACCTTCACTTCTCTAAGGTATAAAGTTCTTAGAGGCATAGAGCTTATTGACAATATTTCATTTCCAAGATGCATGCCTTTCAATTCACCCCTTGCTATTTATACTCCACTAAAACACGAGAGTTGAGGTCATCCCCTAGGGTGATGAAATCCCTAGGTAGACCCCCTAAAAGAAAGAAAACAAGACAACTTATTTTTGATCCTCAAGACCACACTAAGGTGCAAGAGGAGAGCATACATAAGTGAGTCTTGGGGATTAAAAGACACTTGTTTATTTTAAAACCGAAATCCAAACGTGAAAGGAAAATTTTAAGCCCAATTTAAATTGTGAGAAAAACACACAAAATAGAGTTGTCTAAAGTAAAAATAGACTACAAAAATGGATTCCTTATAATTTTTTGATAAAATTAAAAAAACAAAATTACTAAAAAATGATTTCGTATGAAAAAGATATGAGCATTTGAAGATAAAAAATAAAGATTGACTTTGGCCAAGTGCACTTGATTTCTGACTCAAAATCTATAAAATTCACATGCACCACAATGAAGAGCTCTAAATCAACTTTCGAACACCTTTTAAATTTGAAAAATATGATTTGTGAGGCAAAAGTTATGCCTATTTTCGTGAAACTGCTAATTTATGGAGTGCATAGGAAGGAAGGGGTTAGGTTTAGCCCCCAGGCGCTTGATTTTTGGCCCCACATGACCAGGGGTGTGACTGGGTGCTGGAAACCTATTTAGCACGACCTCTAGTCTCCCATATGACCAGGGGCTAAATACCTTGAAAAGTAAAAAAGATTAAAAAATATTAAAGAAAAGATAAATTTTAAATTTTAAAAACAAGTAATCATAAAAATAAGATTCTAAAGTTTAACTGATTAAGTTTTAAGCTAAAAATAAAGCTGCATATACTTTTTAAAATTTGACGGACTTTAAAGAAAAATAAAAAATAAAAATGGATTTAAATTATTATTTTAATTGTCCATAGTATTAGTTTTAAATATTTTTTAATTTTATGAAAGCCTTTTAAAACAAGGCCGCAGGTGTTTAGACTCATAGGTCTTATGAACCCACAAGCCTTGTGTATACACCGTGGGTGTATACTCACAGTGTATATATAGAGATATACATTGTTGGAAAAAATATACATCCCGATTATATACACACTGAGATATATACAACCACACACAATATACCAAGATTATTTGTATATATAAATTTTATTAGTGATTATATATCTGTAATGGTGGAGGGAAATTTTTTGTGTGTATATATACTTATAATTTTTTTTTTGTATATATGGTGATTTGTGAGTATATACTTGTAGTCAAAACCTTGTGTATATACTTTGCAACACTATGTATATATTTTCACTAAACCCAAAAATACATATTTAGTGTATATACATCAGATCTGCAAACAAAAACTAAAAACACCGTCAAATCTTTGATCGTACGTCTATATGTTATAGCTTAGTTTTTTTTTTTTTTTTGGTAAGAAAAATATAATAAAATTTATATCAAAATTCATCTCTTGGCCCTCTTGAGTGCAACCATGAGGTTATTTTTACGATTTAGGACTCCTATAAAAAGTTTATTTTTAAAGCTTACTTAGGAAACGCTTCACCTACAAGATCAAACTCACCAAAAAACTCATAAAGACAAGTGATATAAGTAAGGATTCACATCAAGTTCACTAAAATGTATTGCACACAAATTATATATATAAAATATACATTTAATATAACTTAAATAAAACCAAATACATGGAAACCTCAAAAGATCAATTGTAGTATGTTGATAGATTGAAGACTCGGATGTGGTTGCTCATGATTCCAATAGCATAATGGTGTGATCAAGATGATTCAATAGATATTTGGACAACATAAGGATATGAGGAATGAGGATTGATGAAAAATGAGAGCAAACACCTCAATTCATAGATTTTTGATGGGTGAAATCAATGGCTAAGATGCATTGACTAAATGGAGGGTCAAGATTGAATGAGATGGTGGAGGCTTAGCCTTGTGACAAGTGTCACAAGAGGAAAGGAGGTATAAGAGCAAGGTGTGCTCACACATATTTGAGCACACAATGGAAAAACATGAAAGAGACATGTCTATGACATGTGTAAGAGGTAGGGTGGCTTCACATGTGTGAGAGATATGCTCACGCATGTGTGAGAAAGAGTAAGATAGGTAGGTTAGGACACTTTTCACATGGTGACAAGTTTAGATCTTGGTCCATGTAGATGGATTCAAGGGCTAAGATTGAGTGCACAAGAATTGATGGTGAGGTGGAATTAAATAATAAGAAAATAGTAATGAAGGTTAATTAGCCTAAATAAATTAATTAAGTAGGTATTAATTAATTAATTTAGTTGGAAGGTTTGGGGAATAAGGTTAGATTTAATGAAATAAATGTAAATTTATTTAATTAAAGGAAATGGATAAAGGTAAGGATAAATTAATTAAATAAATAATAAATATTTATTTATTAAATATTAGGATAGGAAAAGTCAAGTGTGGTTAGGTTAAGGTCACATTTCAAGTGTCTACAACCATAATTTGGCACACTAGAAAGTTCCTGCTACTTGTTAATGAATGAACTCAAAGGGTTTTTGTTCACACTTGGAATTGCACCCTTGTTGAACTTTTTCAACATTCCAACAAAACATGGGATTGATCTCAAGGTGTGGAACCTTGTAGATGAGATCAAACCTCCTAAGAAGGTTGAATTCCTTTTTAACCTAGATGTAGATTGTCAGTCCAACCCAACACTAAATAACCTAAAATCTAATCCTATTCTACTAATTATCATGGAAAAGGGGAAGAAGGATTACAAAATATTAAAGGGGTAGTGATGCACCTAGAATAAATGGTGTTTCTTCCCACTCACTACAACACAAGAATCAAAGAAGGGAACCATAAGGACTCACATAGTTCTCTATTTCACAACCCTTGAAGGAAAATGTGGAGCTAATGGATTTGACAAGCACTAAGAGCGAAGAAGATATCTGCATATAGTCCCTACAAATATATTTTACACATTATATATGCATAGAAAGTATGAAAAAATTCATTCAATCATAGATGCAAGGCAATATGCATAGTATGATAGAGGTGAGAATAGGTAAAATTCAAGCTTTATTGATTCTGAGGCATGGATTCTATTATAATAGTAGAGTTGTAGAGTGTGCAAGTCTTTGTAGAGAACAAAAAAGAAGAACCATTATAAAAATGAGCCTTGGAGGATTTATTATGGTGATAGAAAGCTAAGAATTCATGCTAAAACATGGTAGAACAAATAGAAACCCTAGCCACTAGCAAAACAATAAAATACAAACATGTGTATATTCCAAATTGATCTAGGCAACCAAGGATGCATGATAAGACATCTTTGGGGCTCTACCACATCCTATCATTAATGATTTTCTAAGTTTGAGTGTAGAAAGGATGAAGATCATCCCCATATTTGTGATCTAAGGATGACATTCAAACAAAAAGGGTGCCTATAGGTAATAAATGAGGTATGGGTGCCATTTTCCCTTTGTAGAATCCATCCCAAAATGCATTAAAGACCCTTTTATAGCTCTCATTGATCGAGATCTAGTGTTTGAGGGATTTGTTGAGCACTAATGACATTTTTGGGTTGAAAACATGCTTCTTAGAGGCTATAATTGAAGTTTCAGGTTTGGGCCTACCATCATGCCAAAGATAAAATCATTAAAATATCTAGAACCTAAAAAAATCTATATCCATCAAGTGTTAGACCTTGGGCATGCCACATTATAATACTTGTTATTGGAGGAGAGAGAAGAACATGTGTAACCTCAAAACCCTGATGTGACAATCTTTCTTGGACATAAGGCCTTAGTGATCCTTCGAAATGCTTTCCATCAGGTTTGAGAGAGATGAGGGAATACAAAAGTAAAAATTTCAATTAAAGTACTTAGAATAAATGTATGGAACACAAGAATGAATTGAGAGTTAGGGATTGGGAAGAACTTGTAATGCATGTTGAAATAGATGGAAGGGAGAAAGGATGTCAAAAGTCTAAATTCTAGTGAATAGACTTAGAATAATTTATAAAGGCTTTGACTTCAAGGTTCAAGGATTGGGAAGGTGAAGGAAAGTGTACCGAGATGGTGTGAAGTTATGGAGGATGTTGACGACCAGTTCCTGATAAACCTAACACTTAGGCAATTTAGAATGGCGGGATTCAAAATTTGGGGAGGAGGCATGCAAAGGGTTGTTATGGCATGGGAAGAAGGGGAACTCAAATGGCTTGACCCTCGATAATTTAAGACTTAGAATATTTAAAAATGGGGTCAAGGTAGATGTCAGAGATCAACAATGTGCAAAAATGCATAACAAAATGGCAGGGGACAAAGAATAGTATCAAAAGTTTGAGACCTGACAAACACAACACTTAGCAACCTTTTTCCTCTCAGACTTCAAGTATTAGGGATGTGGAGGAATTTTTTTAACAAGGTAATAGAGGAAAGTGAATGTTGACAACCCAAAACTTGATAAACATAGACTTAGCCACTTTTATAAGGTTCAAGATGAAGATTCAACAAAATTGAAAAGGCATGATAACACGAGGGGAAGAAAAACTTTGAAACCTCGACAAGGAACCCTTAGCCAAACTTTTAGATTTATTCAACTTAGATTATTGACTAAGGAATGATAAAGAGGGTTAATATAAGGTCAAAAAAATAACATCATGAAAGATGACCCATGTAAGATTTTTCAAATCTATTATTACTGGTGGGCTATAGAGGGGGCATGAAATGTCAACAATTATATAACAATGGTCAATAAGACACAAAATTTATGTACTTAGGGATATGATATTATAATATATTTAGGTGCATGGAGATATGGACATGTGACACACATACCTTAAGTTAGTTATATTGGATCCTGTGGATAACTTGTGTAATTAATTGTATCTAGTGATTAGTAGGCCGTCATTAAGATTACTGCTCAATTTATTATTAGGAGGAGGTCTATATAAAGAAAGTGATTATCATTACAAGGAAGTGTGTGGACTATTATATTGTATTTGGGATCTCTTGGAAATTTAGTGTGGATTGGCTTCTTTCATAAGGAGTATTGTATAATATTACCCTACATCAAGGGTTTACTCTATTTCTTCATATATTTGATATTAGAGAATCTTTTCTCATGAAAAAATCTTGTGTTGTGTGAGATATATATTTTGTATTATATTATTTATATTATTATATGTGTGGGTCTTATCAAGTGGTATTAGAGCTACGATTTGGGCAAAGGTGGACAAAACCCTAGTTTTTGAAGATTCACCTATATTTATTAGATGACAATGAATTT
Organism: Sequoia sempervirens; assembly: GCA_007258455.2. Taxonomy (NCBI): domain Eukaryota; kingdom Viridiplantae; phylum Streptophyta; class Pinopsida; order Cupressales; family Cupressaceae; genus Sequoia; species Sequoia sempervirens. Next base: position 55,501 of record VDFB02008381.1, read on the forward strand.
TTCTTTTAACTTTTATTACAGTTGGAGAATAATATAAGAAATAAATATTCCAAATATTAGGTTTTTATCTTCAATATTAAGTGGTTTATTACAATTTTATGATTTTTCATAAATTCACTTTCTAGGCCATAAATCAAGGATTTTTTTAAATTTTTTTATAGTTTTTAGAAAGCTTGTCAAAATTCATAAGGGGTATATTAATTATATTTTTTAATTTGAGGTTGAATATATCTGAAGTGGTCAGATCAATGTCAGTTCAACTATATTTGGTAGAATGGTAATCTATTGAAAACATTTTTTTCTCAAATCCTAGTTTTAATGGAGGTTCATAATTTTGATGGAAATGGGGATGCATTAGAATGATAGTACAAATATAACATATCTCATGATAAAAATATATTATAGAAAATACATTTTTCATGTTATTTAAGTGGTAAAGATAACTAATGGATTGCACCATTGTTTGAGTATATTTATTCTTTGGATGAACTAGAACAAGCTCACATAGTCAAATGGACTCCAACAGAAGAAAGGGAATGAAATAAAGAGGATGAGAAGGAAGAAAATGAAGTACATGATACAATTATAGGAAGTTTATCTCTAATGAAGGAAGATTTAATCCTTCAATTTCATGGATGAATTCAAAAGAAAAAGGTTATTGTCTTTATAAACCCTAGTAGGAAGTATAACATCATCAACCTAGAATTACACAAGAAGTTACATGTGCAAGCAAATAACATCAAGGACTATCAAATATTAGGCACAAATATTTTTCTTTTAAGATTTAAAGCTTGTTATGGATAAATATATTTTTCATTCAAACTTTCACGCTTTAGATATGGATGGGTTGGATATTATTCTTGATTTTCTTGTTTAGAATCTATGGGATCAATAAACAATAATGTACAAAATAAGTTCATGAAAATTCATATAGAAAGAAAAAACTACATTACAAGATATTACACATAATAAATTTCCAAGGAAAGTCAAGGAAGAGAAAGTTTGGGAATCTTGTAAATATTTTACTAGTAAATTAAATAAAAAATATGAGGAGAAGGAAATTGAGAAAAAAAAGGAGACAAGTAATTATATTCAAGAGTTAGTAAAATAAGTGGCAAAAAATGGTGAAGAATCAAAGAAGGTTCCAGTGACAGCAAAGGGCATAATATGTAGGCATTCAAATCATTGTGAGAGGCAAGAATAATAAAGGAAACCATCATGGAGGAATGATAGTTTATAGAATGAACTAGCCAATCATTATGGACCTACTTGGAATTAAAGAAACAATCACAACAATCAGTGATATCATAGAAGTAATGGCTACTCATGGAAGAAAAGGAGGAATTACTATGATAAGGAATATAATCAAATGGGTGAAAAAAAAATGGCTCAAGGATACAATCCAAGAACTATCAAGAAAATCCCTGACAAGGATCAATTATGGTGATGGAAAGGGAGACTCTCCCTTTCAAATCTGATCATAAACACACATAAAACACTATGCAAGAAGACAAAAAATTAACTTGAAACACATAAAATGGAAGAGAAATCTGCAATATGTATTAACTTCAAAATCTGAAAATGAAATACATAAACATGGAGCTCACATGCTCCCTTACAACATGGGCTTCACACACAAAAATTTGCAAATTAACATTCTAGATTCATTCCGACAGCATCTAGGTATGCAACCACCAACTCTCTAAAAGCCCCCCTCTCCAAATGAGCAAGCATCATTATATAGAAATTGTGTGAGAAGAAAACACCATTGGTTTCCCAAAACAACCTCCACAAACCACCAAGAAATCCAACACCCAACTTGAGGAGAGATAAGAAAAAAAAATATAAAATAATTCATTGCCTTCACCACCTTCACATGGGTACCTAACTTTTGGCCAATCACCTTGGTCAATTATGACACCTTCTTTGACTCGGACCGATGGCCCTAATGACTCCAACTATGGACATGCAACAACATGCAAAGCTTTTGGCACAAACATGCAATTGCATGCAAAGCATACAATTGATCATGCAAGAACATGCACCCCAAGTGGTCCCCACCAAGAATGGGATGCCCAAGAGGGGTATTTCCCCAATTTTTCCTTAGAAAGTATTCATAAATGCATAATTCCCACCAAAATTATAATTACAATTTCACCACAAGGGAAATTACAAAGTCGCAAATCAAAATATTTATTCTCCTAACCCCTAAGCCCTTATTGAAAATAAACAATAATAAAATATCAATATTTTTGGTGATGCAAGATTGCTCGTATGCCTAGATGCTCTTACATCATATTGATGGTTGGATGATTGGTCATGACATCATATTTGTAATACATGTGGAAATCATACTATTTGGCTTCTTCTCATGCTTCAGAGATAAAACATGTCAAGGAGGGATGTCATGTTATGTACATAGATATATGATAATATAATATATTTAGGTGAATGAAGATGCCAACATGTGACACACATCCCTTAAGTTAGTTATATTGGTTCATGTAGATAACTTGCATAATTAAGTATATCAAGAGATGAGTATGTCTTCATTAGGATTACCCCTACATTATTTCATTAGGAGTAGTTCTATATAAATAAGGTGATTATAATTGTAAGGAGGTATGTGTGGAGTATTATATTGTATTTGGGATCTCTTGGAAATATAGCATGGAGTGGCTTCTTTGATAAGGAATATTCTATGGTGTTACCCTACCTCAAGCGTTTACTCTATTTTTGCATATATTGGATGTTAGAATATCTTATCCCATTAAAATATCTTATGTTGCATGAGATCTATCTTCTGAATTATACTATTTTTATTATTAATATATGGATCTTATAAAAACACTCACTAAAGTCATTGCAAATAGGCTAGAAAGTTAAGTGGGCTTGGTCTTGGAGGAAACTACATAATTGAGTGATCTTGAATCAAAGTATTAATGTGATGGGTGACCTCCCAAGAAATTTTGATGATTCACACCTTTGAGAATCTCACCTAGATGCAATGAGTGTTAAGTGGACCATTCATGATAATGAAAAATGGGTTCATGTGAATTACCACTAATGAAATATGAATCAATGAGTTTGAATAAAAAACTATACAAATAAATAATAATTTGACACATTGTAAAAATGCCTCCTACTTATTATAATGAATTATTCATACGGAACAAAACCTATCAAAGGTTTTGCAAATGGAGTAGCAACTAAGTGGGCTTGATCTTGGGGGAAAATCCATGGTTAAGCATGTTTGAGTTGTAGTAGTACTAAGATGGGTGACCTCTTTAGAAGTCTTAATGTTTTACCCTTGTGAGCATCACCTAGATGTAATGAGTGCTAGGAAGACCATTCATGTTGATGAGATATGTGTTTATGTGAACCACTACTCATGAAATATAAGCACATGAGTTTGACTCAAAATATATATATTTTAATAATAATTTGAGACAATACAAAAGTACCTCCTACTTTTTAGCTAATTTTTTTTGGGTTGGTAAACATATTTTTTAATGCAAAAGCTATGAAACCCATTGGAAGTGAAGCTCATTGAGGAGTCAACAACTACTAGTAAAAGAGGTTCAAACCTCATTCTTGTTATTTATTTTTGGATACAAAAAAGGGACTACTTTGGGTCAAGTTGTGACACCCCTCTGATTTGTTATGTCTTCTTGATAGCTCAGATACTTTGTTAGACTATGTTTTATGTTGTGGTTATTCTATCGCTGACAGTGGAGCGATGATAGACTATATTGATGTGATGACACATTATATGCATGATGATTATGTTAATATGCTTTATGGTTGCATAGATGCTTAGTTGTGATGACATTGATATAATTTCTTATTGTAGTTTAATTGATATATTATCTTGTCAGTTGATGTGACATTGTATTGGCGAAGAGAACGGTATTGCATCACTCGCTTGCAAGTGCCATGTGATTTCTGTGATTATCTCTTCACGGTGTGTATGAATTACTATATGTTTACATGTGCGACATTTGCTTGGTTACAGGTTTATAGGTATAGGACATTAGCTTCACCTAGTTTCACAGGTCTGAGCGTGTCCACTACTCAACAGTAATATTGGGAGATAGTAACGGGCTACCTAGTCATAACTTTACCCTAGTACAGTGTGTTGTCAGTTTGAGTTTGGTCTTAGTTTTATCATTGTTGTTCTGGGTATTTTATTATTGTGCAAATTTAATTTGGTAGATTAAATGTGTATTTAATTTAAATATTTAATTAAATGAATTATTGTTGTAAGGGCTTTAGAATTAATTAATTAATTAATTAATCTAATTTTGTTATGTTGTTGAGTAAATTTTATTATTAAAAATAAACCGTAATTAAATAAATAAGAATATTTAAATTGGTTGCAATTAGTAAATTGTATTATTATATTTAAATGCATGTGAATGGAAAATATTTCAATTGTTGAGGAAAAAGATATTTTGTTTAATATAACTGGGAGTTAGAAATTTGTTATCTAATTGTTGAAAATTCATTCTCGGAAGAGATATTAGGGAAAAGAAAAGAAAGTTGTTTCACGAGAGTTTTTGTGTGGGTTGTTGAAAAATTGGTGAGGAAATTGTGGATCTCTCTCAAGATTTGTTTGAGAATTTATTGTAGAATTCTTGGTTGTGTATTATGTGTTTTCTAGGAAGAGGCAAATTTACTGGAGGAAGTTTTGGCTACATTGGAAATTCGAAGTTATAGAGAAGCTCGGCAACAATTCTTGAGGCAACAGTTCTTCTGGAACAGGCAACAGTTTCTTCTGGAACAGGTTTCTTTACTATTTTTGTGAATTTTGTATTGGAAAGTTATTTTAATTGCTATAATACAATTTGGAAATGTTTAGGAAAGGATTTTTCAATATTGTAGAAGTTCTTGTTCTTTCTTTTAAAAGATTTTCGTGAAAGTGAAACCTCTGTAGAAAATAATTAAATATCCTTTGTGTATTTGTTCATTCGAAATAGATTGTTACAAAAAGAGTTATAGTTCTCTGTAGAAAATCATTATTCTATTTAGTTTCCTATTTCTTTTAATTTTCTAGGAAAATAAAACCTCTGAACTTTCCTATAGAAAAATCATTATTCTATTTAGTTTCCTATTTCTTTTAATTTTCTAGGAAAATAAAACCTCTGAACTTTCCTATAGAAAAACTTCTTCTCTTAAAATAAAATTATTGCCCAATTTTAACCAGTGCTTAGATTAATTCATATTTAAATATATATGTATATATGTATATCTATATATATATTGAAATATATATGTATATATACATATATATATTTAATATATAAATATAGTATTGGATTTTAAACAATGAAAATTTCCTAAAGAAATTTTAGATTAAACGAAATTGTGAAAAGTCAGAATTTAAATCGTACATCGATTTATAGAAAATCGTAGGGTTTTTTTTTTTTAAATATATATTAAATGTGGTTAGGGCTGGGGAGTTACCCCCATTGCCGACCTTCCCATATGGGAGACGACAGGGAGGGTAACACCAGTGCTATCTTCACAGGCAGTGCTGGAGCGGCTGACGCTACCGACCCCATAGTGAGAAGGGCTCGGCTGTATTAAGTCGGCCCTGGTGCGTATGCATAGTTCACCGTTTTCTTTTAATGGTTACTTTTTAATTAATATATATATATATATATTATATTTATGTATGTGTATATATATATTATATATATATATATTATACATATTATTTATAATATGTATTTATATATTATGTGTATATATATGCATATATATATATAATTATAAAATTTGATTTGGAAAAGTATAATTAATTTTATAATTAAATAATATATTTATATGTATATATATATATTAAATATATTTATTTAATGCATGGGTAATTTAATAGGATTTACAAGCATGATTAATTTAATGGAAATAATTGATTTATTTTATTAAGGAAATTGAGTTAATTTTATGAGAAATTGTGAAAATTAGTGGATATGCAATTAGTTTTCTTGCTGTTAATTATATGTTGGAATTATATTTAAATGGTACATTTTAACTATGCGGAATTGATTTCAATGGATTTAGGAAATCCGAAGAATAGTATTTGATTATGTTCTTGAATTGTATTTGAAAACATGTGTTTTGGTAATTATGTACTGGGGCGAAAGTATTTGTCATTCTGTGAATCCAAGTCTTCCAGAGTTGTAATGGTAAAGAGGGTTGTAACTTTATTTCACTCTTTGAGTTTCTGGGGTAGTGCACATATTGGGTTTCAGTATTGGACATCCGTAAGGATGTGTTACCTTATGAGGTGTATTGGTTATTGTTGTTGTTTTGTTTTTAGTGCATGGTCTACCCTTGGCATGTGGTTTGAGTTATGTGTTGTCGATAGGGGAGTGGCTTTCAACGAGGGCTGGGACACAAAGTGGTCCCAGGACAACTCGTGTGGGAGTCAGTATAATCAAGTGGGAATTAAATAATCTATTAGCTTAACACATATAACAAGATATTTAGCCTCGCTCATTGGCTCAAGGGATTGTATGAGACTTGAGATGAGTCGGGAAGGCCTAGAATGGCTAGATCGTTATCTTGTCTTCTCGAAAGATAATTGATTCCGCACTGGTGTGCATGTGGAGCTAGAATCGTGAGAGGTTACCAACAGTCAGTTTATTGTATTATGTTGGTAAATGATTTTGTGATTCTGGAAGCAATGTGACCCTTATTCTTGTTTATCTATTCTATGAGTATTTTGTATATTGCCTATGTCTAGAGGTAATAGGTTGTCTTGGTCTCCTGTTACTATCTCCTAGCACGGGGGTTGGGCCTACGGGTACCAGATGGTTGGGTGGTGTGCATCTTACTCTGTTGAGTTTCTCTTCTTGTTCATGATGGCGAGATCTTCTTGTTCGAGGAGCTCATGTGGTTCTCTAGAGTTGTGCTTCTCCTTCTTCATTGTAACTATGGATCCATATGTATAATTGTAATACCTCATTTGTATTGAGGTGAACCCTTGTGGTGTAATTGTAATAATATTTATGATCTATTCATTATTGGATTTAATGGTGTTGTATCTTTGGAAATATGTTCATTACATTTCTATGTGTTAGATTTATCTTGCAATGGTTTAATGTGTTGTTGTAAGTTATATCTTGAGTTTAATATTCTTATGCTATGGTTGGTTTAATTTATAAGTAATGGTGTTCACATGTAGACATGTTACGTAGCCTAAAGGATGTGTGTGGTTAGAGTAGGATACTTTACTCATCTTGTTTTAACTTTTAAGAAAAAAAATTAGTTGTGCTTCCGCAGTATTGGATCATCCTCTAGTTATGATGGGGTTTTTTACACAAGTTTTTGTCAAATTTCATCTATTATGCACCTCAAGAGGTGTGTTTTTAATAATTTTTCAAACTTTATCTTTAAGTATCAGACAAGGTAATCATTTGAGAATTGAATATCAATGGCGCTTCATTTGGTGCTTGTAATTTCAATAATTCAACATTTAATGTATGATATATGTATACATCAATTCATTATTCTTATTCTTATTCTTATTATTCAATCCTTCATTAAATGTTTGATAAAATGTGAATATTATTATTGATCACAATAGATTATTAGAATGACACATTTTTTCTTATTAATTTATCTTAATATTTCTAATATAATAATCCTAAAACCATTTAGCTAATATAAAATAAATTTATACATGTTCACTTTTTAAGATATATTTTAAAAACTTCTTGTACAATAGTTTTAGGATTAAGTGGTTTTACACCTTGCAGAATTTAGAAATAATATTTAAATAGTATTGTACTGTGAGGATGCAAGCACCGATTAAAAATATAATGGTGTGTATATTAGGTACCCATATAATTCTTCTAGGAATTTGGTATGATGTTGTAAAATATTAAAATGGGGAGTTACAAAGTTGACTAGCCTCCCTTTGAAAATGGTGTTTCAAATTATGGAAGGTGAAAGGTCACAATTTAGTTTTTTAGAATATTTTCATGTATAGCACAATTCTATGAGGTGGACTGCGTTACTTAATTCTACATGTAAAGCATTGTGACACGCTTCTTTCACTCCATTACATGTTTTGAATACCACTTAGGTTCAACTCAAGCCTGTAAATTCTATATATAAAATTGTTAGGCTATTTGTATGCTTCAAGATTGTTGCTACATTAGATGTTTAGATTAGAAAATTGTGACACCTTATTGTTGGATTAATACAGTACTAGATCTATTTTTCATGTTGAGTTTTCTCAAAAGGGTTTCCCAAGGTATATGTTATGTCACCTCTCTTCTTATTTTGATGTTAATTGTCATCATATTTTTAACTTTTTTAATTACATCTTAGATCTATATCAATCCATAAGATCAAATTCAATATATATATTATTTTTTCTAACTAAAGAAATCAACCCCTCAATAATTTTGATATGCAATTTTTTCTTATAAATATACTTTTTATAATAAACAACTAACTTTATATTATTCAAAAAGATACATCTTCAAGAATTTACTGTGAAATACACTAGGGAAACAAAAAAGCTTTGATTAGTTTTTAAATATTCATTTCACCATTAAAGGTATGAATGTAAATATAACAATATTTTTCTAATAAATTTCATTATTTTTCTTAGCATTAGTAAATTTGAAGTAACAGTCTTGGTAAATACATTTTTTCTAGGCAGCTCATGAAAATCTATAGGTGTGTCCCACCAAGAATGACTATAAATGGTATTGGGCCTATTTATTTATCAGTTGGGTAATAACACAGGGCCACTTCATGTTAAGATTATATCAAATTCCATCCATTATGTGTGGCCTTGAAAGGTTTACTTTCAATGATTTGTTGAATGTATGCCATCTCATAATGTTGGACAAGGTAGTCATTTGAACATTGATTGTTGATGTTGTTGCTTGATTTTAATGTTAGAATTTTTTAAGTTAAGAATTAAAGTACTTACAAACAAATTTATATGTTAATCAATTTTGTATTTAGTTTTGTTAAGTGTAGTATAATAAATGAAATGTATTATCAATCACAACACTTATTAAACATGGTGTATTTTTCCTCAATAATTTTAGGTTAATATTTTATACAAGTTGTATCCAACATAACAATAAAGAACATCAATGTTCTCTTTTCAAATATATTTTTCTTTTGAGAACTTTAGAAAATAGTGTCCACATATGCCAACATTTCTTACAAACTATTTTTTAATAGATAAATAAGTATTT
>VDFB02008382.1:0-52316 GCA_007258455.2 Sequoia sempervirens
TTTGACTATTTATAGAGAAATATTTTCAACACAATTTTATTCATATGGTTTCGGAAGATCAATTTGTTAGTATTAATAATTTTTGAAAGAGGTAGACAAAATACATGATCATGAAAGGCAAGATTATCACTTATGCAATAGAAAAGGGAAGAATTATATACTCATGATTATGAGATATCAAGGAACGTGCATTCTTGGTAACTAGGTATGTAATAATTCCTGCCATCTTTTGGAAGATAATAACAAGTCAGCATGATTAAACAAGAATTGTTACTCAAAATAGTATAAATTATTATCAAAAGAAATAAATTGAGCTAATAATTGGATTACAACTTTAGAAATGATTTGATTTTACATATTAATATATATGGGCTAATAGCCTTTTTCTTAAATTTTTTTTTTTTAATGATTAAAGGATGAAATAAATGCAAGTTATGGATGTCCTAAGATAAAAGGAGTTTTATCTCTGCAAAATATCTCATCATTATATTTTGAGAATCATATGTGGCATAAGTCCATGGATGAAGTTTCACTTAGTTAGAATGGACTATTATGAATCAAATAAAGAATCTAGTACCAATTTCCTAAAAGATTTAGGAATGAAATGAGGTAAACTGATGTTATATACAAAAAACTTGAATGAAAAAATTATTTGACTAATGGGAAACCACTATAATCTGAAAGGAAACAGAGTTAGATGTTGCAGGGAATGTAGCAAGTTATTGTCTAGTATTCCTAGGGATGAAGATAGGATGTCATCATCAGCAGGACTTGTATACTCTTAGGGAATTCTAGAAAGGAAGTGGCAGATCATTAGAATATTTTTGATCTTTCTATGTCAATGGAACTGACTTAATGTTATGGTGGATAGACTCACCAAGATAACCAATTCTAATTGGGAAAAAAATTATTATAGGATTAACCATAGATCAGAAAGGTTATCAAAATGGAATAATAGGTCAAAAGAATCAAGGAAACTTGTTGATACAAAGCTTAAATTAGGAAGCAATACTACCATGCTTAAGGAATTTTTTTGTGTCAGTGATGGATAGTCTTGACTTCAGAATTTTCTAATGGTGTAAATACCAAAGGGGGTGATGGGACCCATGATGTAGTGTATAATGCACTGACATTCCTTTTCCTATTTGGGCTACACTAAGGATAATTGTATTAGCCAATGAGAATGAGTTTATTTTCTAGTCACTGCAGTGACTGTGTCATATAGGATACAGTCCTTATTGTACTTATGATGTACATATGAGTTAATATAATTATAATGTATAGTTCTTTAGAGAGAAATATTATGTAAAGCATGCAAGTTCTCTCTATATGTTAGAAAAGTCACTCCGCACATGGTCCAAGAAGGACGAGATTGCAAGGGGTTGTGTTTTTAGGGAAGATTAGTTGGATATTTACTTATCTCTTATGTATAATGTAAAAATTGAAGGTAAAACCTTTATTTGACTTTATATATATAATATATATATACTTCCAAATTTTTAGGAAGTGTGCTTCTTTGAATCAATGAGTGCCATTGATTAAATCCTTGATCATTATCAACTTTCATTCTCATCCATTGATGGGAATCCTTGATCCATGCCTTCATCTCTCATTTATTCTCATCCATTGATTGATCAAATCAACCTTGACAATTGATTCAACCATTTCTCCTATAAATACTCATCTCTATGAGAAATGGATCCACTTTCATTTAGAGTAACTAGACTATATTGAATTTAGATTATTTATCTATTAGAATTCCAAAGCATTTAGCACCCATTTTAGCATAGCTTTTGCATCCATTTTCATCAATATTCATCAATAGAATCCATTTGAAAGCTTGTTTCAATTTAGGGATTTGGAAAGGGCTGAAATTCCACATCAATGCAACACCAATCCCCCAATGGGATGAGGTTTGAGGCATTTAACTAGTTTCTATTATGCATTTCTTATTTATTTTATGTTCAATGGATTCTTCATTTGACGTTTTCAATTATTTCATTGAGAGCTTGACTTAAATAGATAAATATTAGTTTATTTAGTGTTGATCTTATAGGTTTATCTTAGGTTATGATCATGCTCACAATATATAATATGTATAATTATGTTTTCACTGATCAATATATATATATACACATATATATATACATATATATATATATATACATACATACATATATATATATATACGTATACATACATGTATATGTATATGCGACACATACGTATGTATGTAATATGCATACTGTCCCAATACATGTATATGTATGTGTGTATATATATATATATGTATGTATGTATATGTATAATATGTATACATGTAATATATCAAATATATATGTCTGTATGTGTCACATATATGTATGTATGTAATAATAATATGCAATAATAATATGTGTAATATGTAATATGTAATGTATATATCTCACAGCAATAATAATAATAATACATGCATATGCATGTATATGTGTGTATGTAATATATATGTCAATATTATGTATACATATAATGTGTGTGTATATGCATGTATCATGTATGTATATGTGTATGTGTATGTAATGTGTGTGTATGCTGTATGTGTGTGTATGTATATGTAATGTGTGTGTATATGTATATATATGTATATTTATGTGTTGCTCCTTTGATTTATATACATACATATATATACATACATATAAATATATATATATATATACATACATATATATATGTATATATATATATATATATTGAATGTATACAAACATGCATATATGTGTGGTATATGAACTCTTCTAATTTCCCTATGCATGTGATGTACTCGTACACAAGTTATCATTTTCACACACACATATGTGTATATATATATTTATTATATATATAATCATCAATTAGTAAATACACAAAGAAGAACTCAAACTCAAAATAGGGATTTGGACACACAATTTTAACCAAAGAACCAATCTAAAAAAAAAAGGCTAAAAGCATAACCAATCAAAGATGACCAACAAACTACCAAATTAATCCAAGACTTCAACTAAGGGTTTACTTACCAAATACTGATTGTCTTGACTCAACTAAACCAAACTAGAAGTGAGTGTGTGAAAGCTCATTTAGGAAAATTAAGGATTACCAGACCAAGCTCCTCTCCTGAGCGATACTCCCCCTTGCATACTTGAGGGCCTGAATATATTCCTACATTAATACATTGCATAGGTAGTTAGAAATTCACATTTAATCCATTTGTATCATAAAACATTTGCATCAACAATGCGTTAAAATATTCACATTTCAATACATATACTTTCATTACATTTCATCAATATAAAACATATTCATTCCTTTAAAAGCAATATCATCTTAATGCATATTTTGTTACTTCTTTCACCTAGTAAACATTTTAAAGTCACAATTAGAAGTCTCTCAATCTAATGCTCCTACTCATCCAGATTTGCAAGCTATAATTGATCGTCACTCAATTGTTCTTGGAGATATGCCTAAAGGACTTCCTCCTAAGAGGGATCATAATCATGCCATACCGTTAGTTCTAGGGAGCCAACCACTGAACATCAAACCTTATAGGTATCCACACATACAAAAGAGTGAGATAGAAAAAATTGTTAAGGAGATGCTAGAGGCAGGAATTATCTGGCATGGCCAAAGTGCTTACTCCTCACCTATGTTGATGGTATGTAAGAAGTATGACACTTGGTGCATGTGTCCAGATTATAGAGTGCTCAACATGTACACCATTAAAGATAAGTTTCCTATTCCAGTCATTGATGATTTGCTAGATGAATTGAATGGAGCTATGTATTTTACCAAGTTAGATCTTAGATCTGGTTATCACCAAATTCATATTAAGGAGGAAGATATTTGTAAGACAACATTTCAGACTCGTGAGGGTCATTATAAATTTTTGGTGATGCCATTCGGTCTTACCAATGACCATCTACATTCCAAAGTCTGATGAATTCCATTTTTAAGAAGTTCTTGAGAAAGTTTGTGCTAGTATTCTTTGATGATATATTGATTTATAGCAAGACTTGGGAAGAAAATTTGCAACATGTGGATCAATCATTACAAGTACTTGAAGATCATCAACTCTATGCTAATCCATCCAAGTGTACTTTTGGTCTTAAGGAGGTAGAGTATTTGGGACACATAGTTTCACATGAAGGACTAAAGGTGGACCCTAACAAAATTAAGGCTATCATGGAATGGCCTATTCCAAAAACCATTAAGAAACTGAGGGGTTTCTTGGGATTGATAGGGTACTATAGAAGATTTGTGAAGAATTATGGCCGTATTGCAGCACCTCTCACTACTCTATTGAACAAGGATTGTTCTCATTGGAACAAGTCCACTAATACATCATTTGAGAGATTGAAGGAGGCTATGTGTATGACTCTGGTGCTTGCCACTCTTGACTTCACCAAGGAATTCATTTTGTGGAATGTGATGCTTCTAGAAAGGGATAGGAGTAGTTCTCATGCAAGAAGGTCGAGCAATTTCTTTTGAGAGTCATCAATTAAAGGGTAAGAATAAGCTAAAACCTATTTATGAGAAGGAAATGCTAGAAATCCTTCATGAAATTAAACAATGGAGGCCTTGTCTAATGGGTAGACACTTCAAGGTTAAGACAGATCATGATAGCCTAAAATATTTTTTGGAACAAAGACTATCTTCTGAAGAGCAACAAAAATGGGTCACAAAGATGTTAGGATATGACTTTGAGATTGTATATAAGAAAGGGAAGGAAAATATTGTAGCAGATGCACTTTCAAGGAAGGATGAGAAATTGAAGCCTTATTGTGTTCCCTTTCAATAATACAAGCAAATTGCATGGAGGAAGCCAAAGCAGAGTGGCAAAATGATGTTGTGACAAGTAATCTCATTGAACAATTAAAAAGTGATTGTAGTAGTTCAGATAGGTTTTTTTGGAAGGGAGATACTCTTTGGTATAAAGAGTGTTTGTATCTCTGCAAGAATTCCACTCTTAAAGACAAGATTCTTACTAAGCTACATGAGTCTTTAGTTGGTGGTCCTTCAGGATTTTTGAAGACATATCATCGAGTCAAGCAAGATTTTTTTGGGGAAGGGCTAAAAGGTGATGTTAAAAAAATTGTGGTTGAATGTTTGGTTTGTCAAAGGAATAAATGGGAAACAATTAAGACACTGGGTCTCTTGCAACCCTTATCTAGTCCTATCCAACATTGGGAAGAGGTATCCATGGACTTCATTGTAGGGCTTCCCAAATCTAAAGGTCATAATATCATCATGGTAGTAGTTGATCACCTCACTAAATATGCACATTTCAATGCATTATCACATCCTTTTACAACAAGTGTAGTGGAAAAATATTTTTTGGAGAATATCCAAAAGCTACATGGTACACCTAAGGTTATTGTTAGTGATCATGATCCTATCTTCACTAGTCACTTTTGGAAAGATTTATTCTCATGTTTGGGTACTCAATTGGCTCATAGCTCTTCATAGGTCACTCTCAATTAGAAACTGAGTTTGTTAATAAGTGTTTGGAAGGATATCTACGTTGTTTCACTTTAGAGAAATAGTCTCAATGGGTAGATTGGATACCACTTGTAGAATGGTGGTATAACACTTCTTTTCATAACTCATCAAGAATGTCTCCATTTTTGGCACTTTATGGATATCATCCTCTTTCCATCACATCATCAATAATGGTGTCACCAAGAGTTCAGGTGGTAGAGGACCACTTGCTTCATCAACAACAACTACTTTCAGAACTTAAGGAGAATTTAGCCATGGCACAAAACTGAATGAAACAACAGGCATACCAACATCATAGTGAAAGAAGTTTTGAAGTTGGGGATTGGATCTTCTTGAGATTGCAGCCTTATAATAAAATCTCACTAAATCAACAAAAAAATAATAATAATTTGTCCCAAGGTATTATGGACCATACCAAATCATGCAAAAGATTGATAGTGTTGCCTACAAGCTAGAGTTGCCACCAACAACAAAGATACATCCAATTTTTCATGTTTCTTGTTTGAAGAAGGTAATTGGGCATAATATTCCAACTCAAACAACACTACCAGAGCTCGATGAAGAAGGAAGAATCATTTTGGAACCAAAGTGTATTCATCAAACATGCACAAAGAAGCTGAATAATAGAACTCTCACTAAGTATCTCATCCAATGGAAGAATTTACTAGTTGAAGATGCCACTTGGGAGGATGAGGAGTTCATTCAAAAGAATCCCAATTTGATTAGCAATGAGGACAGTGCTTCTTTGAAGAAGGGGGCATGCTACGCCCTTAATATTGGTGTACATCAGGTTATGAATAGTCAGCTTGTGCCTATCATAACTCCTAATTAAGTTGTGTTATTATTATTATATTATTATTTAGTTGGTTGGGTCGGTCTAGGCTTTATATAGGGGTGTCTAAGTTGTACTAGGTGATATCCTAGGCATAAATAGGTATATATCGGAGGCTGTGAGTCTTATTTCATCATCATATTATGAAGTGTGTTTTCATTAGAGATATTTGGAGGTTTTCCCCCTCGAAGTGGCTTGTTATTCTTAGTTATTATCAAGTATTTGTAGCATATTTCATATCATATTCTTCTATTGTGCAAGTTATTTCATAACACCTTTTAGATCTACAAACAAGCATGAAGTGGCCTCAATGGATATAGATCTTGATCATGATTCTTGATGAAATATAATGCCTTTGAATACTTGAATTGATCTTGAACAATACATCACATCAAATTTAGCTCAAAACCACATGCATGATGCACTAAATATTTGACATGATGAAATGAATCTTGATTGCTACAATAATCTTCTATAAATATGCCCTTGAATGCCTTAGAAATGCTCTTGAATGCTCTTGTGAAAGTACTCTTGATTTCTTTTGAAATTCTAGGATGAAACTATGTGAAATAACCTTGTATTTTATACTTGTTTATACCTAGTTTCCCAAAATTATAACATGACAAGCCGACATCAAATCTAGGATAATAAAATCCCACTAAGAATTTGATTTAAAATAGGTCTTGGTTAAAGCGGGACTCATACGCAAAGTTGGGTGTATGAGTCTCGGTGTCTTAAACAAAAACCACAAGAAGTGTTAAGTTCAATACAATGTTTAAAATCAGGCCCTGAGACCTAGGTGGGACCCATACACCCAAGGTAGTATATGAGTCCCAAATCACTAGATCTAGAACTCATAACCTCAAACATTGAATAATGATTTTCCATTTGTTAAATGTTGGGATTATCCATAGACAAATGCATTTAATAGGGATTGTGGATGCAAAAGAGGACCAATTAGAGCATAAAGAAGCCATGTTTTAACATGGAGGGCCCAAACAAGTGTGAAAATGTAAAGGGATACATTTTCCTACACTACACTGATCAATAGAGCACAAGCTAAAAAGAAGATGGACTCTCATGAGCATGTCATCATAGAAGATATTATAGACAAATCATCCCCTCATAGCGAAGAAATCTTTGTGGGCCAACCTAAGTACTCTCCAAGGTTGCAAGAATTTTTTATGAAGACCCCCACAATCAAGAGATGATGAAAAACTATTTGAACTTGATAAAGACACTATTGTGTTAGAACTCCTAACAAAGGGGGAAAAACTATCATCAAGCTTTTACCTCTCACAAATTAGAAGGCAAGATCCTTCTAATGTTCCCTCATCATTCATCCATCCTCTAGATAGAATTTGGGGGTCCCAACCTAATCCCCATCATCCTTCCCAAACATCTAATATTGAAGGAACTCCCTTTATGAGAGGGAGTAACCTAACTTGTAGGATCTATGATTGACACAACATTCATGTTGATGCAAGATGGTTGAATGGATCTTGGCCATCCATGTGTTGCACCCTCATTTTTCACATGTTGGTTGTGTTTGAACATAATGGAATAGCACATGAAGGATAAATCAAATGAATATATACTTTATTGAATAATAATCAACACGAGAAAGGCCTCAAAAGAGTAAGTGGTGACAAAGGGTAGATTTGATGATTGATAACAATCAATAGCTAGTCTCCCTACCTATGAGTTTTCTTACTTTGTTAGGGTAAACAAAGTATTCATTTCCTCATTAGGTAACTCGTTAGTTTCAAGGTGAGCACAATTTCAAATTGATGGTCATCTATATATGTTATATTTTTTAGCCATTAAATATGGATTAATTTGTTTTCCTCCCTTTTCATGTTAGACTCATATCTATAAATAACTAAATTTTTATATAAATGTAATAATTAATAATGAAAAATAAATGACTTTTAGTTTTATTTAAATAAAATATTGAATTACTTAATCGTATTTTCTAATTCTACAATCTATAATTTTAATGTGCAAAATAACGTTAAAATTGTATTCAAGAATTTTTTAATGATTTTTTAATTGTAAAAATATAATTTTTTTTTTTTAGATTGCAAGAATCCAAATGGGGATGGTGGAGAGACTAGATCTCGTGAGCTCTTGCCTGCAACAAGATGCTTTAGCCAATCGAGCTAGGCCCACCACCCCATAAAAATATAATAATTAATAAAAAAATTTAATAGTATTCAAATTAATATAAGTTTATAAAATTAGAGATCTATGAGATTTCTATAATTTATTATAAATGAATAGGTATATTTATAGAAGATTGATATACAATTTAAAATATATATATTTATATATGTCATATAATCATTTATATATTTGTTTAATATTTTAATTAAACATTATCAAATGATAATAATAAAACATTAAAGGAAATGAAAATTAGTTAGTCAATAATAGAAAATGAAAAAGAGGCAAAGCATGATGGAAGAACTAATTTGGTGGAGAGCAAGAGGGGGAGAAAAGAGAGAAAGAGGACTAGAGAAGGATTGGGGGCGTTGGGGGATGAAGAGAAAAATAAGAAAACTTACTTAAGTACCTATATTTTCTTATGGTTAAATGTATTTTTTACACTGAAGGCGTATCCAATTTGAAAGAGAGCAACCTAACTTTTAAAATCAACTGTTCACCCCTCTCAAAAACAACCTGTTTTACGATTGAAAATATTTATTAATCATCTTCTATAGCCAAAGTATGCAGACATTATACAAATGCATTTGCGTTGTTAAATGCTAGCGCTGGTTTCTGAATAATGTGAGCTTTGGGTATCATAACTTATGAAAATATAGACGAAGTTGCAAAGAAAGTGAATAAATCGGCTCACACATCCTTGTGTGCTCACAAAATGCATTTTTTGTCAAAGATTTTCTTCCCTGTCTCTATCATCACGCATTTTTTCAGTGAAACCTCTTTTGCTCCCTCATAAATCTATTGAGGCCTACACTGTAGGGGGATATTGTGTTTTGTAGGAACACAAATCTTGGTGAATGTTTGGGAAATTCCACGGGATGCAATTGTGTTAGGGGCAAAGAGATTGGTTTGGTTAGGGCATAATCATTTGTATTGGCTCTGATACTCTTCACTCTTTTTCTAGTTTATTGATGTGGATTGTATATTGTTGTAATTTATGGTTTGGATTGGTCGCATGCTTATGAATGTAGTGTATTGCTCCTGTTGATGTGCATTTTATAGAGAGAAAACAGTCTACTAAAAAATTCAGGGTTTAGATGATTATGAGTTAGGGCTTACGATTTTATATTTGTTAAAATTGGTCTATGAGTGAAGTGGACGAGGGAGTTAAATTGGATTGAAATATTTTCACTTCTTATGATGCTCCATACACTGAAATCTACCGTTTTTGAGTATTTGGGGAAGTTTTGTTGTTTTTGCCAGTCTTCTCCATACAGAAAATAGCTAGCATTTTAGCTTGAATAAGTGCAAAATGAAAGAGCCATAGAACACACGACCTAGTCAAGGCTGTGATATGTAGCAATAAAGGTTTCAAGTTCCTTTTCTATGCTTTCACATTTTGTATACATGTCAACCAAGGCAGTTGCAACTGCAATGTCTGATAAAACTCCTTTATTCTTTATGCTTTGATGGATGTCCAAACCCTGTTCCAATTCTTCTATTTTGGCACAAGCAAGGAGAATCTAGGAAAAAGTTGTCCAGTCTAGCTTTACACCTGCCAATTGCATTTTTTTGAAAGTTTCTAAATCTTTTTAGAAAAATCCATTTTGTGCATATCCTACAATCATTGCATTCCATGAGATAACCTCTCTTTGAGGCTTTTGTCAAACAGTCCACGTACCTTTTCCATGCTTTCGCATTTTGTATACATGTCTACTAGAGCATTTTTGCATACTTTTCTACCATAATATCTGAAAAAAAAAATCCTCCTTCCA
This sequence comes from Sequoia sempervirens, assembly GCA_007258455.2. Taxonomy (NCBI): domain Eukaryota; kingdom Viridiplantae; phylum Streptophyta; class Pinopsida; order Cupressales; family Cupressaceae; genus Sequoia; species Sequoia sempervirens. The sequence goes on from VDFB02008382.1 coordinate 10,285, forward strand.
TGATGCTTTGATGGATGTCCATACCCTTTTCCAAAGTTCCCATTTTGGCACAAGCAAGGAGGATACTAGCGAAGGTTGTGGAATTTGGCTTTACACCTGTCAATTGCATTTGCTTGAAGGTTTTTAAATCCTTTTCAACAAATCCATTTCATACATATCCTGCAATCATTGCAGTCCATGAAAAAATATACTTTTATGTATTTTGTCAAATAGTTCATGTGCCTTGTTAATGCTTCCACTTTTTTCATGCATGAAATGATATCATAGCTTTTGTGTTTCTCTATTTTTCTCTTTGTGTTCACATTTTTATTTATAGACATGAAACATGAATCAAAACAATTGAAACAATATGTTCATGTTCAAACATGCAAGATCATGAACAATTGAAACAATTTAAGTGGACTAAATACACATTTCATTTTTTTAAGCAATGAAAAATGTATAATTACCCTTTTGGTTTTGACGACCTATTACATTATCTTCCCTTTTTTTTCACCTTTTGCGTGAACAGCTTACACTTTAGTCTGGTAAGAATAGATAGTTTTACATGTGTTCAAGAATTTTTAATTCTACTCTCTCGAATAATTAGATTTAAATGAAATCAAGGTGTGAGCTTGATGTTTACATTCTTATGGAAAATCCTTGGTGATGGAGAGCTAAGCACAAAGTTGATAATAAAAACACAAGCCTTTTCTGCTTCTGTAAAAGAGAAGTTAGAAGGGTTAGGGTGTACTTTGATAACATTGCCAAGGAGGAAGAAGTGGGTCAAACCATCAATGGCTAAACACCTGGCCCATGCCAATGAATACTTTACTAAAAAGAGAGTAGCAGAATCAACTTAGCTTGGTTTGGAACTTCTTGTACATCTAGCTAATGTAAATTAATAGTGTAGGGGTTTGTACAATATTATGGGGGTCCAAAAAGTGGCAATGTGAAAAAAAGGAATTTTTAACACGTTTAAAAACATGAAATTCAAGCCTTTGACATTTTACAGGCCCAAGTACAATATCCATTTTGGTTTGGTAATACCCGTTGGACTCAAGCAACACTGAGAGGGTGGTGATTCAGTGTTGTGCAACTTTTAACTTTATTAATCTGTTCTCTCAAGTACCTAAAACATTCTGTCAAAAGAAAGATGCATGAACATAGAACAATAAGCCACAACACCATAACACAATAATTTTTATGTGGAAACCCTTTTAGGGAAAAACCATAGTGGAGGTCAATCCACAATTTGAGTACTCAAAATATAAGTGTTTTACAAAATGGGGAATGCACTTGCATTCAGGTATACTGCCTAGAGCTCATTGCTCAAAATCAGAAAGGCTTACTATCTTACAAAAGATTTGGATTACAACAAAAGGCTGAACTAAGAAAATAGCATCTACAAATGCCTAATTACAATTCCAGTTAGGCTCATATATCAGATTTTGGACTTTCTGTCTGATTTTGCACTTCACTTTGCTCTATCTTAATTCACTTCATAAAATCCTCTTCTACACAAATGAAAATTGCTCAATTGCTCTTATGATTTTTGCACACACATCAACACATATTGAATACTAACATACACATACCAAAATGAATTAACTGATCTCATATATATATCTGCTACCAAGAATTCAGTCGCTATATGTCAGATTCAATAGAATAGAAAATATTTTCCAACTGTCAACTCAAATCATGAATAAAATTTAATGCACATCCACCAAATTCATCCATAGTATAGTTAGGACCCAAAAAAAAATCTCCAACACATAAATACTTCAAACAATTTTGCTTTAGACATCTGTAACACCCAACATTCACTTAGTTGGCCTTCATACATTGATGAACAAAAAATTGAACTAGATCCCCTAACTTGTACACCACTTGATGCGACAACACAAAACTTGAGAATAACACATTTCATATACCCAACGAACTTTCCAAAGATCCACAACCAAAACTGTTAAACTGATAATGCAAATCTCTTAATAGATTCAACTTCAGTCGGATACCTTGTTCTTCACTCTGTCTTCTGGTATAGTTAGATACAAAAGTGTGGACTAGATCAATAACTTAGGTTGCCATCAATGAAAACACTAGAAGCCATGTTCCAACAATCTCCCCCTTTGGAATTGATGGCAACACTTAGTGAAAAATGACTAAGTGTTGGAACCTCCAAAACTTCAAAACGCCATAGCTGACAAAACTCAACAAAACTCAGCAAAACTCCCCCTAAGTTTGATAAGGCATTTTTCACTGCTCTCTCTCCCCCCCTTTGACATTAATGACAAAAATATAATAAAATATTTTCTTTCTCCCCCTATGAAGTGAAACCAAAAACTTACTTATGCAAAAACTAAAGGAATACTACTACTATTTAAAGATTATTTTGTACTTTTTCTTCATATTAAAAAGAAACTTTTTCCATGCTTCCACTATAATCCCAAAAATTATGATCACGCTATTGTTTTCAAATGTCCGGTTGATAATATTGATGAGGGATTCTAGAATGGTGAAGGCATCTTCCAATACTTCTCCCTTCCATAGTAACTCAATCAATTGTTCCAACCTACATTCAGTTATGTCCTTCACTTTCTAGAAGGTGTCAACAATCATGTTCCTAGTGTTCTTAACATTTGTATGCTCTACCTACAATTCATGAATCCTTTTCCTAATTACACCATCTTGATCCTAAGACATGTTAAAGTCTTGTCCAATATTATTCAGCTTTGATTCAATTTGTTCCAACTTGTCTTTGTACTTGCTAATTACATAAGGGCATTGAAGACAATAGTTATAAATGTTGTTTTTTGTGCTTATGCATTGCCTTAGTTCATTCATGTGACTTTTAGCTTAGTAAGTGATAATCTATACTACTTCTTCAAGTGTAGGATCACTTCTTCTTCTCCCTTATTCTAAGACTCAGATTCCATGGTTTCCTTGATGCATTCAATCATCTCTTCTAGCAAGTTATTTTGCAAACTCTCCAATTTGATATGATTGTGCACAAGATGAGCACTTAGTATGGTTAAGATCATATCCTACTCATATGAAGGTTTGATAGACCACATGTTCACAATTTTCTACATTCCACCTTCTCATGAATAAGCTACAATTGCTCTTCCTTGGTTAGATCACCTTCTTCTTCACTTCCTTCTGCTCTTGCTTTTCGTTGTTCTAGTTTAGCTATCTCCAGATCTTTTCCTAGGGTGTCTTTAGTTTCCTTATCAGATTCCTCATCTAGTATGTCTACAATCACTTCTTCTTTTTCTTTCCCTTCAACTTTTGTAGTCTTGCATGTTGGAGGAGTACTAATATCAATTTCTTTTGCTCTTCTCTTCTTTCTCTCCCTCTTATCCAAGGAGGAACCAAATTCAAGTCCTCTTACCAAAATGGAAACACCCATTGATCCAAACTTTCTTAGCAAACCCTTAAAGAAACTTTCATACACTTGGTCACAGTTTGCCAAATTGTTAGAGTATATGTAAATATGCTTGCAAACTAGTTCAATCTCTTTCCATATTACATTGTTATTCAGGGGTAAGCAATTCAGAAAATACATCACAAGGCATATAACCAAAGTACCAAACCTTAAAGGGTAATCTGTCTCCTCTGTCAATAGCATGTTCTCCATTAGTTGATCTTTTAGTAATCTGCAAAGATCAAAATCTCGATCTTCCATTATCATCTTGTGTGAAATGTAAACAACACCTACCAAAGTTGCACCTTCTCTGTTTTTGAAAAATATTTTGTATGATATTCCATGCGCAATGTACCTTGTCACTGAATCTTTGATTGTGGATATTATCAGTGCCCTTTGATCTCCAATTACCCTAGTTAGGGCTTTGACTTCTTTATTTTAGATTGATTTCTTCCTTGGCACATCCCCAACTTTGCATAACCTAGTTACAGTTGCAATCACTTCTTTCAAGATATGGTAGGGTTTATCCAAAGTCAGAATATCATCATTTAATATGTTCAAAATAAACTCAATGACTTTCGTGTTTCCGAAATAGGGAAATTCACTCAAAATATCCAAGCTTTTGTGCTTTGCTTCATTCAACCATTTCAATTCATTGTGTGAAAATATGTTTCTTTTAGCTCTAACCTTCTCACTACTATATTCATCTAGTTTTATCATTCCTTTGATTTGTTCCATTTTACCTTCCATACACATGTCTTTGAAAATACTAAAGAAGTTCTTCAACCGCACAGCAAATTAAACAGAAATTTCTCAATATAATTAAGGTAGCTAATGGATTAGGGTTTCGCTGCCAAATTCTCTTCACATTTTTGAAATTTTGGTACAGAGTTCTCTCCTACTTCTTTTTCTTCAACGCAAAGTAGAAAATGAGGGTTTCAACTTGCTTTTTATATTTCGCACACCTAACTTTTGTTGTAATAAATGCTTTTTCCCTAACACATCTAGATACCTATTTTCTCAGTCATCAAATAGAAACTTCTATAGACCTTCAACTCAGCATAATATCCTTTCCAACTATTCCAATAACATTTGTAGATTATCAGTGCAACCAGTGCACTCATCCATATCTCAATGTCAATTACTGGTAGGAGGTTTGAAAGATTTTCTTGATAGCTCCACCTAGGCCAAAGGACCAAAACTAATTCCCAAAGGAATTTCCAAAAGTAGGTTCTGGTGCTAGCTCGTTTCCTATAACAGAGGAACTCTTCTTCACCCATGTCTTCTTCATCTAATCTCTTATTTCATCCACTACTACTTTCCCTTTTCCTTTATCATATTTATGCATATTTCTACCTTTGTATACCGGACCTCTTCTATCCGTATTCTTGTTTCTATAGAATCTTGCAATGTGACCATATTTGTTGTAATTAAAACACAAAATTTCCTTGTTCAAACCAGTCACTCCATTGATTTCTACCTTGTCTTCTTTTCCTATGACTTTCTCGATCTTTTGCTCTATATGCTTCAATTTGATCTGTTGTAAGTTTCCTTTTACCTTTTCTCTTATGTTGAATGCTGCTCCCCATTGCACAAACAAAAAACCACACACAAATGATTGGAATTCTAAAAAAAGTGTTATAAAATCTTTGAAAAGTTGAATTTCATCTAATGAGACAGAAAACACGAAAATTTCACAACAAAAAGAATGGAGGGACAGTTGAAATACTCAAAACGGTCCATTTTTTGTTTTTAATATAACTTGCAAAATAGATATATCCGTTATGTGAACCAATTAACATGCCCCCAAGTCTAAACAATTCGCACCTACAAAATGGATATCCATCACCTCTAGTGTTATTACAATGTCATATGTTATATAATATATATTATATATCATATATTTTAATATATATTATAGTATTATATATTAATATATAATATATATTATTAATATTATATATTAATATATATTATATAAATTAATATATGTTATATATTAACACTATATTAAAATATATTATATATTAATACTATATTAATATTAAAATATATTGTTGCTCATCCAAGTGTATAACCCACTAATACACAAAACGGATATCCGTTATTTGAACTTTAAGAATTATGATTTCTTTTGGCATATGATATATATTTATTATTATAAATATTAATATATATATATAGTATATATTAATACATATTATATATATTAATATTATATTAATATATTTAATATAATAAATATATAATATATAGTATCCCACTCTATAAACCCTAAACCCTATACCCACTCTCTCCCTCTCCCTCTCTCCCTCTCCATCCCTCCCTCCTACTCTCTCCCTCCCTCTCTCTCCCACTCCCTCCCTCTCTCCTACTCTCTCCCCACCCTTGCCTGATCCGGTCTGATTTTGCGCCGGATTGATTTAAAATGATTGAAACGCCATGATTGATTTCCTGATTTTGCCGGCGTTTGATTTTGCGCCTGATTGATCCTGATTTTTGCCGCCAGCGATCTGCCTGACTGATTGAGTCTGCGGATTTTGTTGATCTGGCATTGATTTAAAACGATTTTGATCTTGTCTGATGTCTGATTCTCGATCTCCAGCCCGGCGTCTGATTTTGAACGGATCGATGGATCTGACGATCCGCCTGATCCTGACTGATTTTGAAACGATTGGTTGATTTCGCATGGATTTGCGTCGAAAACGGATTTTGATCCTGATCGATTTCGTTCCCTCTCTCCCACTCTATAAACCCTATTCCCACTCTCTCCCACTCTCCCTCTCTCCCTCTCCCCCACTCTCCCTCTCTCCCTAAACCCTAAACAATATATCTAAAAGGGAGACAGAGACATCAAAGGGATACTATGTATTGAATATATTATATATAATATATTTAATATATAAACAATATATCTAGAATATAAATAATATATAGTATATATAATATATACTATAATATATTTAGCATATAATATATAGTATATTTATATTTAATAAATTTATAATAGAAAAAACAGATATATGTTCCTAATGGATATTTGTTACTAACTCCATTGCATATTGATGCCCCATGAAAAATCAATATGATGTTCAATAACAAATATTCAATTTGAATGGATATTCATTTTTTACTCCATTTAATTTAAGCCACATGGGAATATAGTATAGTTTTATAAAACAAATATCTATTTCTTGAAGGACTTTATAACACAAATTTTTCCTCATTTTGGCAACACAACAATCGAGTAGCAACCTCCAAGTATGTTGTTTTTGCATTTTTTCAATTTTTTTTGCTAATTAGTGATAAATTTAAGTTTTTTTTGCATTCTTTGTAGATTTATTAATTTTTTTCATTTCTATCTAAACTTGCAAAAAAAAATTGAAACCCTAGTTAATGGGAAAAAAAACATCAAACAAAAAAATGGAACCTTCATTACTGGAAAAAAAACATAAAATTGAACCTAGCATACTAAACAAACATAAAATAGAATTTTCATTACCCCCTTTCTCCATTTTTTTAAACTGTTTTACATTCTTGTCTATTTTTCGTTATTCTTTATCACTTATTTTCATGTTTCTTAAATTCTTGCTTTGTTTCTTATTTTTAAGTTAGCATTTCTTTGCTAAAAAAATTGTTTTTTAATTTTTTAATTGTTTTGACTCTCCTCAACTCTCAAAATAGAAATGATCCTTGTTGGAAGTGCTCTAAATTTCCAATTCTTGGTGAATCTAGATCCATTGTTAGTATTGGCCAGACAAAACTTGTCCTTGCGGGAAATGGGGAAAGTGAATGGGTAATAATCAATGTGCTATGCAAGAGGCTATTATATTGAATCATATACAAATGATAGCCTCCCGCACAACCCATCGATTATTACCCATTAACTTTTCCCATTTCCCTATGGCTACAGGGACAAGTTTTGTTTAACCATTACTAACTATGTATACAAATTCACTTAGTATTGGCAATTTGGAGCATAACACTTCCACTTTTTTTTAATCAATTTGGAGCTTAACACCACGTTGTAGCGAGGTAAAAATTTAATGTATTTTTAAATGATATTTCACATCACTTTAACAATTTTTTGTTTTCCATTTACATGCCTTAGACATAAATGAGCTTTACACATTTTTTCATGTGTATTTAATTAAGTCATTTATATTGAATGGTTTAAGGGGATTTTAAACATGTATCTTACATTTTTAAATTACAAATTTACTACAAGTTCACTTATATCTAAATCATGGATCCACGCCCTCTAGCTCCAACCACTCCACCTCCACCCATTCCACCTCAAAACCCCCCACCTCCACCACCTGCACCGGAGGGTGCTTGCTTTAGAGAACAAGTCAATGTGAATGTTAGAACCATTCAGGATTAAGTTAACTCTATTCAAAATGAAGAATATGTTCACCCATTATTGAGGCATTTTGCATCAAAAATGCAAATTGTTGTTGATGTGATTAGGTGCATGGAAGTGGACTTAGACGAGCATTAATGATGGCTAGAGGAAAGGATATAGTCTCAATCTAAAGAGAAAAACACAAAGAAATGAATAGATGCAACTAAGAGCCGCAAAACTTTATTAAGACAATGATCTTATATTTATAAAAAAATTGATCTTGGATGGATATTTTATAAAAAAAATTGTTGGATGGATATTTTATAAAGAATTTGGTTGGATGGATATTTTTATTGTTGAATTTATGAATATTTAATATTATAATGATGAGACAAAAATTTAGTAATAAATATTAAATAATCTATTAATTTAGTGTTTGTTAATGTATATAGTGTGCATATATACTGTTTATTCATGCATCATGGTTAACTAATGACTATTTGTTGATCATAACCATTGTATAGATTTCACATGAGCAATCTAATTAACATGTATCTTGATGTCTTCTAAGGATTTTGTTTGAAATTTGCATGTTTCGTTCTTGTTTATGTACCATGATTAGAAGATAGTGATTCTTATTCATGATGATTTTATGGTCTTTTACATGAATGATCTAATGACATGTTATTAAACTTGAAGGTTTTAATGGCATGAATGTTGAATTGAGTTGTAATGGTTTTTTTTATGGTTGTATCACTTCTTATTCTAGAGCCCGTCTGAACACAAGAAAACACTCTTCCTCTCAAATCTCTCTCTCTCCCTCTCTATTAGATCTTTCCCTCTCTCCCTCTCTCACCTTCTCTCCCTCTCTCTCCCTCTCTCTCTGTCTCTTCATCCCTCTCTTTGTCTCAACTCTCCATCTGTCACTCCCTCTCACTCTTAGGTCCCTCTCACCCCTCTCTCTCTCTCAAGTATCTCAAATCTTCCTCTATCCCTCCCTCTCTCCCTCTCAAGTCTCTATCTCTCCCTAGATCAAGTCTCTCTCTCTCTCGCTCAAGTCTCCCTCTCTCCCTCTTTACCTCCCGCTCTCCCTCTCGGGACTCTCTCTCTTAGGACCCCATCTATCTCTCTCAAGTTTCTGTCTCTTGGAATCTCTCCCTCTCAATTCTCTTTCTCTCCTCTCCATCCTCAAGACTCTCTCCTCTCTCTCCCTCTCAGGTCTTTCTCTTTCGCTCTCTCCTCTCAAATTATCTCTCTCCCTCTCTCCCTCCAAACTATATATATCTCTCTTCCTTCCCTATATATCTCCCTCTCTCCCCCCCTCTCTCCCTCTCCCTCCCCCTCTTAGCTCTCTCTCCCTATCCCTCTCAAGTCTTTCACTCCCACTTCTAAGGTCTTTCTCTCTCCCTCTCTCTCAAGTCCCTCTCCCTCCCTCTCTCTCTCTCTTTCTTGTGAATTGGCTGCACATCAGTAAATATATAATATCTACTATGTATTAAATATGTTACATAATATTAATATAATATTTCATATTTCATATATATACTATATACTATATATAATAATTAATATGTATACTATATACTATACATAATATAATAATATTATATATATATATATTTGATACGCAAGGTGGTTTTTATATTGATTTTATAGAAGTATACAAACATCTGCTAAGCAGGGATAAAAGGTCCATCCTGGACTCCAAGCCGTACAAAAAACATTGCCAGTCGAGACAAAATTTCATCTTTCAACATTTACAGTCCCATTGCAAGCATCAAAGAACGAACCACTAAAAGCATTGATACAAAATATTTAGGTCAGAGGCCAAGCCTCATCCAGCTTATAACAAAATTAACGAGCCACTAAAACTAAAAGTCCAACCAAAGTTAGACAAGCTAAAAATTAAAACTTGAAAAAACTTCAACCACAGAGGCCGAGCCTCACATGAAACAGTTTATTTCTGCAAACCTTGTGAAATCTTCTAGCCACTCCAACCCCTCCTACAACACAAGCTTCAGCTTTCTCTTCAAGAAATCCACAGCCACATCTGCTAACATTCTATGCCTTGACAGTGCTGTCCCTTTGATGTCTAAGATGAAGGGGAAGACTTTAATAGCATCATTCATTTCCCATAGGAGATCCAAGTCTGCAGAGCGTGAAATACCTTTGCCTATGAAGGCCGCCTTTAATGTCTTCTCAAGACCTCCGAGCAAGTCATCATGAAATAGTCGACCATCATCTCCTCAGCCTCTGTCTTCGGGGTGTTTAGGTCCAAAAGCACTGCCAGAAACTAAGAGGAGATATGAGTGTTATCTCTGGCATATTCCTTTCTTTCCAAGTGTTCTTTTCCTAGGACCATTTTGACAGCAACTATTGACACTGGATCATCCACGAGCAGAATTCTCTTCAACCTCTAGTCTGTAACTTCCTGAAAGGGGATTTGCCTCTCCATGGCCACCAAAGAGACTGGTGTGTTGACACGAAAACTTTCCAACCCTTCTGCCGAAATATGGATGATGAATTTTGACTTCGTTGTCCTCGCCATTTGTAGAGCTTTTGCGAGTCGTTCCCTACACAAAAACAAAAGACAATACTATATTTTGAAGACCATACTTTAAAAATGACTTCATCAATTCATTTAATAAACCCGTGAGATGTTCAGTTGGGCCTCCGCACACGAGTCTGAATAATGGCAGAGCTAGAATAACGTCCTTGCCATGAAAATATTGTACAGCCTCCGTCCTTCTGACTATATACAACTATCACTTCGTGTGAAGTGAGTTGCCACTCAGTCCTTCAGCATTCTTTTCCATGATTGTCGTGCCCTACGTGTCATGCTACCAGTGCTTTGAGTTATGTGCCATACATTCCCCCTGTCTTGCACCAAGGTTTCCACTATTTTCAAGAGCGACAGACTTAAAATAAACCCCATCTCCTTCCTTCTGCTATTTGAAGAAGACTTTGGATGACATGGCAATGCCACATCCACGAGGACCATGTCCGACCCAACCACCTCATGTCCACCCTTGGATGGCTTGCCGAGTGACCAAATGAGGGGCAGGGGGGAGCCCACCCTACCACCCACTAGGAGTTACTCTAAATGGCATTCTTTAAAACTAGGTCCAACTACTCCCATATTAGAAAGTAGATCTGCTTCTGTGTTTCCTTCCCTTAAAGTATGATTGAACATTACTTGCTCAAAATTGCTTAGCTACTTTATTGCTGCATCCAAATACACCCCTAATTTCCAGTTGTGAATTTGTCTTGTCCTTAGAGCATTTATGACTAATGTTGAATCACCTTTGATAATTAAATTTTTGATTTCTAATTCCTTGCTAAGTTTTAGTCCAAGCAGAAGAGCTTGGAATTTAGCTGCATTATTCATTCCATCTGCTAGAGGCTGAGCTAATTTCCCCAGAATCGAGCTTGTACAGGTTCTTATTATGCAACCTGCACCAGACGGACCCAGATTCCCTTTGGAGGCTCCATCAAAATTTAGTTTGGCCCACCCCAACTTAGGGGGGAGCCACTGTGTCTTTTTGCATTGTTTCGTAGTGGTTGCATTTCTTGAGCAAGCCAAAGGAGGGGATTTGATTCCAAACCATTGTTTCATGATCCAGGTATCCAACTTGGAGAAATTGGATTTCTTTTGTTTAACCATCAGCTGTGAATTAAAAAGTTCTACAATGCTTGCCTCTACCTTACATTGAAGCCTTGGGATCGACATCTCTTTATCTTGAAATAGATGTCTATTTCTCTCCTTCCAAACTTCCCATATTAGGATTGACAAACTCATTTTCCATAGATCTCCAAAGATGGAGCTATGCTCACTGCTTGGCCAAGAATTTAAGCATTCTAGCAAAGTGTTAGGGAATACAGTTGTCCACTTCAGTTTTGTACAAAACCAACACCACATCTGATGGGTGAATTTGTAATTCATAAGTAAGTGATCCACAGTTTCCATAGCTTCTTGACATAGGGGGCATCTGGTTGGACCATGATAGCCCAATTTAGTAAACCTGTCTCCTGTAAGAATTCTTCCTTGAGCTGCGGCCCATGTGAAAATCCCAACTTTCGATAAGCAAAATTTTTTCCAACAAAGGTTTCGAGGCAACTCTGAATTTGTTTCAGATGAGGATGTTAGCATGTTATATCCTATCTTAGCCGAATAAGCCCCATTTGGTGCAGCATCCCATCAAATTCTATCTTCCCCCCTTCTAGCCCAGATCCTTCGACTTGCCATTTCTTTCTCGAATATATCAATTTCTTGACCTCCCAATTCTAGGCTTCTCACCGATTTCCACTTCATATGACCACTCTCTGTAACTTCCACAAAATCTATGTAATCCCTGACTTTCGAGCCCCATATTTGTTTAGTCTTCTCCTTTATTCTTGAAAGTTTTGGGATGTTAGCTAGTGTTGAATGTCCTTCCCACGAATCTTCCCAGAATAAAGCTTCCTTTCCATCCTTCACCTCCCATGTAAGGAAATATGTTATTAGTTCTCTGTAGTTTTTGATGAAGTTCCATATCTGGGACCCAGATGGTAGGGATTTCGCAGAAAGGAAGTAATACAGATTTGGTTCCAAGTATTTCACTCTGACTATCTTTACCCATTTAAGATCAGGCTAAGAATGGATAGTCCAAGCAAGTTTTACCCCCAAAGCCTTATTTTGCCTTAGAACGTTTCTCAACCCTGTCCCATCATTCTCCCTCTTCTCACAAACCTTTTGCCAATTTATGAGGGGGATTTTCTTTTGTTTTGAATTGCCTTTCCAGAAGAAGTCCTTCATAACCTTATTTAGGTCTTTGCTCACTCCACTGGATAGCTGAAGACAAGACATCATATATATGGGGAGGGTTGAGATTACTGATTTCAACAAAGTTAATCTCCCTGCCCAAGAGAGCCATCTATTTTTCCATGAGGATATTCGATCCTTACATCTAGTCACCATTGAACTCCATGCACTGTTGCTTTTGATGCCTTTATCGAATGGGAGTCCTAAAAATTTGCATGGCAATTGCCCCATTTTGAATCCTAGAATTCTCAAAATTTGAAACTCACTAGGGCAGTTTGCGTTGAAGAAAAATATCTCTAATTTGGCCTTACTTCATGCCCTGAAGCCCTAGAGTAATCTTTGAGCATTTTTTTGTACCTTTGTGCCTCCTTTGCCATTGCTTCACCAAACAACATTGTATCATCCACAAATTGTTGGTGTGTAATGTTGGGTAGAGTGCTAGTAACTTGCAAACCTTGAATCCATCCGGACCTTCTTGTGTTTTCAATCAATTTCCCTAATGCTTCAACCATTATTATGAACAAGAATGGGGATAAAGGATCCCCCTATCTCAGCCCTCTTCAAGCTGTGAAATAACCCTCCGGAGAACCATTTACCAATACTAAAAATTGCAGGCTAGCCACCCATCCAAAGATCCAATCTAGCCATTCCTTCTGAAAACTGAAAGCTTCCATTACCTTGAAGAGGAATCTCCAGTTCACTCTATCATATGCTTTTTTGATGTCTAATTTCAACAGCATAGCCGATTTATTCAATTTTTGAATTGAATGTATGACATCTTGAGCAATGATCACCCCATCTAAAATTGAATGTCCTGGGACAAATCCTGTTTGTTCCTCAGATATTATTGTGGGAAGAATTTTCTTCAATCTGTTAGCTACTACTTTGGCCAATATTTTGTATAATGTGTTACACAATGATATTGGGTGAAAGTCTTCCCAATAGTCTGGTTTCTCTTTTTTTGGAATGAGAGCTAATAAGGTGTTGTTCGGTTCCTTTAAGACCCTTCTGTTCAACCTGGAGTCTTCAATGGCTTCCCATACTTCCTTTCCCAAAAAGTGCCAACATCTTTGAAAAAAACCGGCCAGGAATCCATCTGGTCCGGGGGCCTTTTCTGGCTACATCCCAAAAATTGCATCTTTCACTTCCTCTTCGAAGAATTTTGCATTCAATGCTCTCATTTGAGTTTGGGAAACCGGTTTCGGTATGAATTGTAGGGAAGCATTCCAAGCTTTCCAATTTGATCCTTCCCAATCATTGAGCAGATTCTGAAAAAAGTTACCGCCGAGTCCTTGATTTCCTTCACATCTTCCAACAAACTACTGTCCCCATCTCTCAAGCATGTTGTTCTGTTGAATTCCCTCCTTTCTTTTGTGGAGTTGTGAAATAATTTTAAATTTCTATCCCTTGTTTTTAACCAGACTTCTCTGGATTTTTGTCTCCAAAAAATTTCTTCTTTGGCCAGGATGTCATTAAGCTTATTGGTTAGTGTCTTTTCTTTCATGTAGCAAGCTTCATTCATTCCACTTTTCATACTTTCATCTATTAAGAGTTCTAATTCTTCATCTGTTTGCGCTTTCTCTTTGAAAATGTTCTTAAAGCTCTCTTTGTTCCATTGTTTGAGTCGCTGCTTCAAATATTTTAATTTTGTGGTCACATTGAATAAGCTTGAACCCTCCGGAGAGCATTCCTTCCACCATTGTTCAAGTAAATCCATCACTCTAGGATCTATAAACCACATCATTTCAAATTTGAAAGGACATTTGATCAGTCCCTTCTCCCCGTCTATTTGCAATTGGACTGGAAAATGATTAGAGCCAGTTCCAAAGTTTATCTTGCTCTCTAAAGAGAAAGGGAAGGAACTCAAATTTCCTTTAAAGAAAAAATGATCTAGTTTTTCTGCTATACTTCCAAACCCTTTCCTATGGTTTGTCCAAGTGAAGAGGCCATTGCCTATGGGGATTTCCAATAACGAATTTCTCTCTACAAAGTTACATAAATCCTTTTGGGACTGTAGTGCTTTACCTATTCACCCTTTCTTGTCTTCCTTTCTGAGAATAGCATTAAAGTCCCCTCCTATTATACTAAAACCCTGATGCATTCTGTGCAAAACACCATCCAATTCTTGCCATACTAATCTTTTATGAATGCACATCAAGGGGCCATACACATTTATTAAATTAAAATGAAGGTTTGAGATTAAACTTCTTACCTTACACACCATCCAATGTCAGCTCGAATTCGAGACCTCTAATAAGACTGTCTGGGGTTTCCAAATAATCAATAAGCCTCCCCAAGCTCCTTCCACTTTCGAACCAATCCATTTCCATGACCTCAATTTCCTTCCAAATTTCTCCAGATCTGCCCCGCCTAATTTTGTTTCTTGAAGAAGGCAAATTTATGCTTGACTCACTTTGATGTGGCACCTGATTAGGTTCCACTTGTTAGGAGCATGTAAGCCCCTAACATTCCATGTTAATATTTTCATTTCTGTTCAGGAAGGGCTCCACCCTTCCCTACTTTTATCATCGTATCGATTTTTTGTTGACCACTGGCTTCCTCGTCCTATTTTCTCTTCTCTTGATTAGGGATTCTACCCCGCTTTTTTTGGTCCACACAGTCCAGAGTTAATTTGAATATATCCCTTCTATGAATTCCTAAATGAGATTTAGCCGCCTGCAATTCCTCTATCAACTTCCGGTTTTTGCCTGATTATGGAATTAACAACTCTGTCGTGTCTTGGGCTTCTGCCTCCCAAACATCTTCTATCCCATCTAAGTTGAGACCATCCCCCAACATTCCTGACTTTGTTTTAGCCACCTCCACTAATTCCACTAGTTCCTTCCCAACTTCTATCAGAGAATCCAACTCCACATTCAGGCAACTATCCCCCAAAAGTTCTAAAGTCTCAGAAATTTTATCTTCTAACTCCTCAAATTGAACCTCCCTCTCCTTTTGTTCTTCTTGAGTCACCTGCCTTCCTTCTCTTTCATCCATTAAAGATGGTTTTGAAGTCCCAGTTAATGAAGCCCGCCCCGTAGGGTTCAAGTTGTCACTATTCTCTTTTGGGGAAGCCCTAAAATCCTCTGTCGGTGACTTCTCGCGCCCTCCCTTTGAAGGAGAAGATTTTGAGGTTTTGGAGATGATTCGAACTGATGCTCTGAGATTCGCCGTTGGGATCTCCAGCAAAATGGATTTCCCTGCCTCTTCATTTTTTGCTTTACATCCCAGTGTGCGCACCAGGTTGTGCATTAAAGAATCCCGCTCTAATTTTTGGACCCAAATCCCATAATCTATTAAAATTTCAATCTCACTCCAAATCGTCATGTCTGCATTATTTTCCACGCATATGCGCACGTAGGTTTGGTTCTTCTTTGCCAATTTCCTTTCTTCTGCACAAACAAATGTACCCAGTTGATTTCCTATCTCCTCAAGAATGGAAGGAGCCCAGTATTCCTGAGGAAGATTTGGTAGGCTATACCAATCTTGTTGAAATTCCAGCACATGGGTCGATGGGTCAAAACCCACTATCCACTTCCTCAAATAGAAACCACATCCATCTAAAACCCAGACCCCGTTGACTATTTGGTCTCTAATATTTATGGATGGGAAAACTACCAAGAAGAATTCGTTTTGAAGCATTTTAAGCTGCAAGTCAGAGCCCCAATGATCTTTCCACCATTTCACCAAATATTCCCAGTTGAGATTCTTCCCAAACCATTTCCCAAGCAAATCTAAATGTTCTAACCTCAAAACTTCTGCTTGCAATTTTGAGGAGCTGATAACTACTTTGGTTCTTCTGCATTTTGCTTCTTTGGGCAAGAATGTGCCATGCTTTCCCCTTTTTCCCTTTGGTATTTCTTCCCAAACTTCCTCCCATTCCTTGGCCGAAGACTTTATTTGCCATGCCACTCCTCCTTTCCCGTTTCTGGCTTTAGGGTTTTTTCTTGAATCTTGTCTACCTAGCGGCAGGAGGTCATTTTGCCCCATTTTTGCTTCATTCTGTTGCTGAGGTCTGCAAAACTCTTCGTTTCTATACTGACCGTTCTTGTTCTTACCTCGTGAAGAGCCAACACCTTTGTTCTGGAGGTGCCCATGACCCATACCCACAGTAAAGCGACCATTCAATGCAATATTCTGTGGTCGGGCCCAACGTTCTTTCGTCCAGACGTGGTCGAGGTTCCCTAATTTGTTCACGCTAGGTCCCTCACGACCTCTGCCACAATACCAAGGCTTAGCCGACCGTTGTTTTCTGCCATGACCGTTGCAGAGCTCCATTTTTTTAACTCACTTTAAATTTACTATTGATGAACAATAATATTATATATATTAATATATAACATAATATTATATATTATAATAATATAATATAATATAATAATATATATTATATATTATATTATATCTTATATTATTATATAATATATAATATATAATATATATTAATATATAATATAAGATATAATATCATAATATGTATTATATATTATATAATAATACATGTACTATAGTACACAATATAATATACAATATAATAATATATAATATAATAATACATAATATATAATATACTATATTATATATAATACTTAATATTATATATTTATGAATTATAAATACATAATGCATATTTATATAATGTATATATAATACATATTATATAATATTATGTATTATAAATAATATAATATATATATATATATATATATAATTAACGAATATCTGTTCGTTCTGGATTTGGTTTGGGATTGCTTGACCTGGAAAGTCAACCCAAAAAGTGTGTTTTTGAAAATTTGTTTAGTTTTCTGTAGTTTGCCCTTATGGCTGATGACTTTATTTTTGCCTGAATTTCATCAAACGAAAAGGGTTTATAGAAAAAATTGTCAGCTTTCCACCAATATAACTTTTGTCTTATTTTGAATTAAATAAATAATTATTATTGATTTTCTACCTACATTACGTCTAAAATATTGATTGATAGGCTTATTGAAAAACTTCTATAACTTTCAAACTACTTAACATTTTTCAAATCTACAAGATGCACTACATTTTATGATTCGCATACTATAGGATTAAAAAAAAATCATAATTTTTTGACCAAATTATGGTGGTTAGACACAAACATTTTAATAATTCTGAAAATTTCTAATAAAAAAATCATAACTAATTATTTACGTGGAAAATAATTACAAAAATTTTTTTGGCACATCCAAACATGTGTCTTCTACTTATATTTAAAAATTCAAAATAAATAAATTATGTTTTTCTTATACTTAGGGTGGTCAGACACACACTTGCTTCTTATCTTGTTCCTGAAAATTTAGAAATATTGCATTGAAATTTCAAATTTTCTCAAAACAAATTTACTTTTTTCCAAAAAGGGACTAGTAGCCTAGAAACTACATTCAATTTGCTACAACTTTTGTTCTTACGTATTTTTCAAATTATGTTAATAACCTATTCAAATTTTTATGTCAAGTTGCCTAACTCTGATTTTATGAATTTTCGTCGTCACTTAGAGGCCTAGTTTGGATCCCCATGATCCTGCATATACATGTAGTTTTCACGAGTGCTAATACTCAAACCTTAATAACAATTTCCATAGGGTGATAGACATGCTTTGGAAATTTTTAGTCTACAGTGATAAATTTGTCCTCTATGTTGCCATTTTTTTGTGGAGTTATTATTTCTAATCTTTCCAAAACCTATAATGTTAAAACTGTGGCTGTCATAAACATGCATAATTCACCCATTTTGTTTCAAGGTGAACTATTTGAATAGACATTCATATCAACCTTTGATGATACAAAGAACATCTGACAAAAGTATATAATTTATGTAATGGAAGTTCATATCAATGGAGAATTTCATTTGGGTTTTCAAATCTAATTTTAGATTGTCCACTATGTTGCAAAATTCGTTTCCATTACAAGGCTACTTAGATATAAATTAGGCAAATAATCATTTGCATTTTATTTATTTCATGTGTTGTCTTTTTTAGGTTATATAAAGTTTTTTCTATTTCAACCGATATGTTAACATTCACACTTCGCGCGTGCATCGTGAATTCATACCAAAGCGAAACAATATTTGTGAAACGCCTCCTCATCAAGTCTACACAAATTCAAATACAGCCATACAATTATTCAACGTATCCCATTATACACTTAACATACAATTACTAATTTACTTAAATTTGAATAATTGAATGTTACATACAATTTTTAATTATGAAAAAAAAAAAAAAACTAAAATCTTTGCTAAACAAACTAGAAGAATTAAAAATAACCAGTAACTACATCCTGCCAATCAACCAAAATAAGCTAAATAACAGCATGAGGATATTTCCTAGAAACTCTTCCGCCGTAACCCCAAAGAAATCGAGAAGCTATCCATACATTATTAAGTACGTCACCTTTCGCTAGGCAATTAGATTCATTTGAACAAGCAAAAAGACAAGGAAAGTGCCAGGGTACGGTGCACGATACGCGGGTTGAATATGCAAAACACGCTTGCTTGCGCTGGATGTGCTCTGCATGGAGTGTATAGACGGAAGGTGCACCATGCCCAATACAGAGGTCATAAATGCCAAAACAATGCAGCATATGCCTTGGACTTGAACAAAGAGGCTCAAATTTCCTGTAAGAGATAGCCGTCTGTCTGTCCATTTAAAATCCAATCTTGTTTTCTTACAAGCGCTAACTGTCTCTCTGCTCGTCCTTCCGCCCGATACTCTGTTTCTTTGAGGCACAAACAGCATTTATGGCATCTGCTTCCTCATCTCACCACGCTTTCTCTGAAATCGAACCTGACGGCATAAGGAGAATAGCAGAAGAATCTTCAAGAATGTTCGATGTATTCATTAACCACAGAGGCCCTGATGTCAAGGAAACTCTGGCTACGCAGCTTTACAATTTGCTGAAGAAGTTAGGAATAAGGGCGTTTCTTGATTCGGAAGAGAAGGAGCTTGGAGTTTCTTTTCCTTCTACAATTGAAATCGCCATCCGCTCTGCTTCAGCTCACGTGGCTATCTTTTCGGAAAGATATGCAGAATCAGCCTGGTGTTTGGCGGAGCTCGTTCTCATGTTACAAAGTAGAGCTAAGATTATTCCAGTGTTCTATGGTGTGAAGCCTTCCGATCTTCGCTACATAGAGAAGGGCGTGTATGCCGATGCGTTCACTAAACATGAAGAGAAGGGCAGGTACCCGCAGAAGCTTAAGGACTGGAAGGAAGCTCTCCAATCTGTTTCATTTACCACAGGCTATGAAATCAATAATTTCAAGTAAGATTTTTGCCTTTCCATTCTACTCTGCATTTTTATGTTTTGATATATCAAAATTGGTTGAGTTCAGCCAGCAAAATTTCTTTCTTATCAATTTCCATACTATTCTGTATGTTTGTGTTTTCATATATCAAAATTGGTTGAGTTTAGTCTGCAAAATTTCTTTCTTATCAATTTCCATTGTACTCTGTATGTTTGTGTTTTCCTATATCAAAATTGGTTGAGTTTAGCCAGCATAATTTCTCTCTTACGAAATTTTCATTCTACTCTGTATTTCTGTGTTTTCATATATCAAATTTTCATTCTACTCTGTACTTTTGTGTTTTCCTATATCAAAATTGGTTGAGATTAGCCAGCAAAATTTCTTTCTTATAAATTTCTGTTTTCCCTGTTAAAGTGTCGGTTACTGCAAAAACATAGTGTCAGCTCTGCAAAAAGAAGTTCAAAGAAAAAATATGTTACATGTTGCGAAATATCCAGTGGGACTTCACAAGCTTGTGGAAGATTTTTGGAAGGCTGCCTTAATGAGCTTGTACAAGATTTTGATAGCCAGTGTAGGATGAACACAAATAGCCAGGGAAAAGCTCAAATCGCGGGTATTTTTGGAATGGGTGGGGTCGGCAAGACAACCCTCTCCAAAGAGTTGTTTAACAGAAAGCGTTCTCTATATACTCGAACTTGTTTTCTGTTTGATGTACGGGAGTTCTCTGCCAAAAGCAATTTGCCTTATCTACAAATGAAGCTCCTAAGAGATATCTTCCATGAAGATCAGCTCAATTTTCAAAGTACAGAGGAAGGAAGAAGCCGTATCTGGAATTCTATAGAAAGGAGCAGTTCTCTGAGCTTCATGATTGTTCTAGATGACGTTGATAATCTGGAGCAGTTAGATGCTCTCTTGATCATGGATATGCTAAATAAGTCTGTTAATAGTTTGATAATTATTACAACCCGTGATGTAGGAGTTCTTATAAACGCAGGAGTTAAAGATGGGTATCATTTAAAAGGAATGGATAAAGATGGTGCGAGGGAGCTGTTTTGTTGGCATGCTTTCCGCCAACCCTATCCGGCTAGTGGATACGAGGATCTTGTTGAGGCCTTCTTAGGCGTGTGTGGAGGGTTACCTCTGTCCCTTCAGGTTCTGGGCAGTCATGTACATGGCAGAGATGAGGATTATTGGAGGTTAGAAGTAAACAAAGTTTCTGGGACGCTGCATCGAGACATACAACAAAAGCTTAAGATCAGCTTTGACGCATTGGGCAGTCAGGAGAAACAAATTTTCATGGATATTGCATGCTTTTTTGATGATCAATTGAAGTGTATAGCAATGAGAGTATGGAAGGCATCGGGATGGAGCGCTGAATATGTACTGAAAACATTAAAAGAGAAGAGTCTTGTTGAAGAAATAGAAGATACAATGCCTGTATTGAGAATGCACCACCACCTGCGGGACTTGGGAAGAGAAATGGCAGATGAACTCAGCCATCCTCGTCGCTTTTGGCATCCTAAAGATCTTAAATCTTTGGTATGTGTGTTCCTCTTCCAGATTTCTGCGTTTTATCAAATGGTATTCTAAATATTTACCTGAAACTACAGCAAAATCTGAGCCACTACTGTGAAATTGTTAATGCAGGAATCAAAAGGATTTGAAAACATCCTTGCCCAAACCAAAGACAGGTGTTTCCATTCCATTTTTGACAAATCCCTATATTCTGAAGTCACATTCTTTTTAGGGGAATCGGATGATAGTGAAGAGAAATCATCCCTTCTGCTATGGCTTCACCTTGAGTACCTAGAGTATCTGAATGACTCGAAATCTAGTGAGAATCGCATAAAGCAGCACAAATTTCCTGTCAAAAATCTTCTACATGACAGTGTACATGCATTCCAAGTTCTATGGAATGGATTCCAAGCTCAATGGAAGGATACTGCACCTTACACGTTTAGAAATTTGCGCCACTTACAGCCAAGCATCCCTTCATGGATTCCGCTTCAAAATTTGCAGTATTTAGGAATCAGCAATGGATGCTTGGAAAGTTTATGGGAAAGAGATGTACAGGTATTTTATTCTTCTCCATACAAGATTAATTAGTCATTTATAGCATAACGAAATGCATTGTGTTATGGTAGAGTCCTGATTACTTTTACCAGCGGAAGTTTGAGACAGTTTTTTTTGAGTTTCAGGCTCCCTTGCAATTGAAAGAGTTGGAGATTCATGGAACTTTTTTGAAAGGGTTTCCAGATTTCTCAGGAATTTCAATAAATCTTGAAAAGGAAGTCCTTGATGCTGAACAACTGGTGATGAAAGGCGGTGCTTTATTAGGATCCCTTAGAACGGATATTCCTGCTTTGCATTTTAGTCATGTCTGAAAGTCTGGTATTGTTAAACTTAAGACCCCTTTGAGCTCCCTTGAAGATCTAGTAATTAGTGACCAAGAAAATATAATAAAAATTGTAATTAATGGAAATCATTGTCCAAACCTTCAATCCTTTGAACTTTCCCACATGAAAAATCTTATTGAAGTGCAGTTTACCAGACTAGAAACATTGAATTGTCTTAAGGTTACCTATTGTAAAGATCTGAAAAGATTGTCAGGAATGCCCGATCTTACAAAGCTTGTAGAACTGAACATAAGTGCATGTCCCGAGATCAAGGAGTTAAGTCTTGGCTGTCTAAGTTGCCTACAAATTATAACAATTGTGTATTGCAAAGATTTGAAAAGTGTGTCAGGGATATCTGATCTTACAATGCTTAGAGAACTGAACATTTCTCGTTGCTGGAAGCTTCAGATTAAGTTGTGTCTAGTAGGCCTGGACTGTCTGAAGAGGATAATACTTGATGAGTCTGTTAAGCTGGAACATTTTGAGTTGAATGGGTGTAAAAGTTTGAAAACCATATCGGGAATGACCTTGCAAAAGCTTCAATGGGTAACCATTCGTGACTGTCCAGAGCTTGAGGAATCACCATCTTTTTCTGGTCCAAGTTTACTGCAGAGGATTATAATTGATGGATGTGGGAAGCTCAGTTCATTTTATTTGAGACGTTTGAATTGCCTGGTGGAAATTACAATTGATGGATGTGGGAAACTCAATCACCTTGAGTTGAGTGATTGTCCAAATTTGCAGAGTATATCAGGTAACTTTGACCTGGTAGAATTGAACATTATTGCATGCCCTGAGATTGAGGATCTAAGTCTTGACCGTTTGAACAGTCTAGAAAGGATAAAAATTCTGTATTGTAGAAATTTGGAAAGTATGCCAGGCATATCTGATCTTACAAAGCTTGTAGAACTGAATTTCTCTGGTTGTTGGAAGCTTGAGATTGAGTTGTGCCTAGTGGGTCTGAACTATCTGAAGACGATAAAACTTGATGAGTATGTGAAGCTTAAATGTTTTGAGCTGAATGGTTGTAAAAATTTGAAAGCAATATACGGAACATATGATTTGGAAAATGTCAAGTTGATAAACATTTGTGACTGCCCAAAGCTTGAGGAATTGCCCTTTATTGATGGTCCAAGTTGTCTGAAAAGGGTTTCTATCATTGTATGTGGGAAGATGCACACCATGACACTGCCAACAAATCTCATTGAACTCACTCTACAAGGTTGCAGAGATTTGAAAATGGTTACAAGAATATCCACTCTTACTAAGCTTACAAAGTTTAGCATTAATACTTGTCCCCAGGTTCAACAGAGTTGCATCCTTTAGTTTGAACTGACAGGAGAGGGTAGCAATTGTTGAATGTGCAGAGCTGCAGAACATAACACTGCCTACAACACTCATGGAACTCACTGCGAAGCTGTGCAGAAAATTGCAAACTGTTGCAGCAATCGGTAATCTTACAAAGCATACAAATCTGAATATTAGCCAGTGTCCTCAGTTTGAAGAGTTGCCAAGTCTTGCCGGCCTGACTTGCCAAGTCTTCAGATTGTTTTTTCCTTTGTTCTCCTAAGTTGTCAATTTTTTTGTAAAGCTAATGAATTTACTGTGGATGAGCAAAGTGTTTTCTGTTTCTCATTTCAGATTGTGCCCACAGACTTAACACATGTTATGAGACACAGATAGAATTGAAAAGTTGCCTGCATTGGAAAGAATGCAACTTTTGGATTGCAGCATTGCACCAATGCTGAATTGCATTCCAAGGTTAAAGTTATTTATTTCAAAACTCTCTTTACAGGAAATCATAATTCTCATTTTGAAGAGGGATTTTTGTTGGGGTTCTCTTTCGTTATTGATCTTCAGATTGTTTTTCCCTTTTCTCTCATAAGTTGACTAGATTTTTGTAAAGTTAAGAAATTTATTGTGCATGAATAAAGAGTTTTTTCTTTCCCGTTTCAGATTGTGCCATCACACTTAATGCATGTTATAGGACATAGATGGAATTGAAGAGTTGCATGCATTGAAAAGAGTGCAACTTTTAGCTTGCAGCATTGCACCAATGCTAAATTGCATTCCTAGGTTGAAGGTATTTATTTCAAGACTCTCTTTATAGGAAAATCATATTTCTCATTTTGGAGAGATTTTTGTTAGGGTGCTCCTTCACTATTGATCTTCAGATTGTTTTTCCCTTTATTTCCATAAGTCTAAATTTTTGTGAAGTTAAGCAATTTATTATGGATGAACAAAGAGTTTTTTGTTTCTTGTTTTAGATTGTGTCGTCAGACTTCATGCATGTTGTCAGACAGATAGAATTGAAGAGTTGCATGCATTGGAAAGAAAACAATTTTTAGATTGAAGCACTGCACCAATGCTGAATTACCTTCCCAGGTTGAAGGTATTTATTTCTAGGCTCTCTTAACAGGAAATCATGTTTCTCATTTTGAAGAGAGATACTTGTTGAGGTTCTCCTTCACTATTGATCTCCAGGTTGTTGTTACCTTTGTTCATATAAATTGTCTAGATTTTTGTAATGTTAAGGAATTTACTGTGGATGAACAAAGAGTTTTTTTTTTTCTCGTTTCTGATTGTAATGTCAGACTTAATGCACCTTATCAAACATATATGGAATTGAAGAGTTTCATGCATTGAAAGAAATGCAACTTTTAAATTGCAGCACCGCACAAATGCTTAATTGCATTTCCAGGTTGAAGGTATTTATTTCAAGACAATCTTTACAGGGAATCGTATTTCTCATTTTAAGAGAATTTTTTGTTGGGGTTCTCATTCACTGTTGATCTCCAGATTATTTTTCCATTTGTTTTCATAAGTTGTCTAGATTTTTGTAAAGTTAATGAATTTGCTGTGGATGTAAAAAAGAGTTTTTGGTTTCTTGTTCAGATTGTGCCATCAGACTTAATGCCTGTTATGAGACAGATGGAATTGAAGAATTGCATGCATTGGAATGGATGCAACTTTTAGATTGCAGGACTGCACCAATGTTGAATTTCATTCCGGAGTTGGAGGTATTTATTTCAAGATGATCTTTACAGGAAACCATATTTCTCATTTCGAATAGAGTTTTTTGTTGGGGTTGTCCTCACCATTGATCTCCAGATTGTTTTCCCCTTTGTTTTCATAAGCTGTCTAGATTTTTGTAGTTAAAGGAATTTATTGTGGATGAAAAAATAGTTTCTGGTTTTTCATTTCAGAATGTGTTGTCAAACATAATGGAATTGAACAGTTGCATGCATCGGAATAAATGCAACTTTTAGATTGCAGCTCTGCACCAATGGTGAATTGCATTCCCAGGTTGAAGGTATTTATTTCAAGACAATCTTAACAGGAAATCATATTTCTCATTTTGAAAATAGATTTTTGTTGGGCTTCTCCTTCACTATTGATCTACAGATTGTTTCTCCCTTTGTTCTCATAAGTTGTATGGATTTTTGTAAAGTTAAGGAATTTACTGTGGATGAACAAATAATTTTTTGTTTCTCATTTTAGATTATGTCCTCAGACTTAATGCACCTTATCGGACATAGATGGAATTGACGAGTTGCATGCATTGGAAATAATGTACCTTTTAGATTGCAGCTCTGCAACAATGCTCAAGCATTCCTTCAACAAATTCATATTTCTCATCTTGATGAAAGATTTTTGTTGGGGTTTTCCTCCACTATTGATCTTCAGATTGTTTTTCCCTTTGTTCTTATAAGTTGTCTAGATTTTTTTAAAGTTAAGGAATTTAGTTTGGATGAACAAAGAGTTTTTGTTTCTCAATTCAGATTGTAATGTCAAACTTAATGCATGTTATCAGACGTATATGGAATTGAAGAGTTGCATGCATTGGAAAGAATGCAACTTTTAAATCACTGCACTGCACTGCACCAATGTTGAACTAGGTTGAGGAATTTATTTCATGATTCTCTTAACAGAAAGTTGTATTTCTCATTTTGAAGAGAGATTTTTGTTAGGATTCTCCTTTTGTTCTCATAAGTTTTCAAGAATTTTGTGAAGTTACGGAATTTACTGTAGATGAACAAAGAGCTTTTATTCTCATTTCAGGTTGTGCTGTCAGACTTAATGCACGGTATCAGACATAGGTGGAATTGAAGAGTTGCATGCCTCGGAAAGAATGTAACTTTTATATTGCAGCACTGCATCAATGCTAAATTGCATTCCCAGTTTGAAGATCCTTATTTCAAGACTCTCTTAACAGGAAATCATATATCTCATTTTGAAGAGAGATTTTTGTTTGGGTTCTGCTTCACTGTTGTCAATTTTTTTGTAAAGTTAATGAATTTACTGTGGATGGGCAAAGGGTTTTCTGTTTCTCGTTTCAGATTGTGCCCTCAGACTTTATGCATGTTATCATAGATGGAATTGAAAATTCGCCTGCATTGGAAAGAATGCAAGTTTTAGATTGCATTATTGCATCAATACTGAATTGCATTCACAGGTTGAAGGTATTTATTTCAAGACGATCTTTACAGGAAATCATATTTCTCATTTTGAAGAGAGATTTTTGTTGGGGTTCTCATTCACTATTGATCTACGGATTATTTTACCCTTTCCTTTCATAAATCGTCAAGATTTTTGTAAAATTAAGGAATTTGCTTTGGATGAAGAAAGAGTGTTTGGTATCAGGCTTAATACATGTTATCATGCAAAGACGAATTGAAGAGTTGCACGCACTGGAAAGAATATAACTTTTAGATAGGTTTGCGTTAACGCAGGCCGCCATCAGATTTTGCCGTTCGTAAGGAGGAACTTTGGAACGGGCTTATGGATATCTATCAAAGCTTTCTTGGCCTGTAGTGCTACTTTTTTCCATATCTTTGATGCCTTGCCCGTTTGAGAAACCCACGTGGCGCCAAACAGGCAAATGTACGTTTAACTGACCCTACAATCAATTGGTGTAGCCAATGGAATGAGAACATGCCAATACTCAAAGAGACATGGATGACACAAAGGAGGTCTACCCATTTAAAACTTGACATTGACTTGATCCCGAATTGAACACTTCCCCTGGACCCTACAGCCACGTGCTGCCATATGATTGATAGCACACAGAAAGCACGCAGTCGAAACTTTCCGAACAATTCTATTGACCGCCCTGCGCTCGTTGGATCCATTCGATAGGCAGTGCCAACCATACGATGGATTCAAACTCTCACGACAATTAAGTCGCCATTTTCTACACACGTGCACTGCCTCCAACCAATGAATTCGTGACGAGTTGACATTAAATGCTGACGAGGATATTACAACGTGGGTTGATCCAATGGGTTCAACATTCGACGTTGTCAGGCCTTATCTCGTTGGTGTTGCGTAAGCAATACTTCCCATCTCGCCTTTCTTCTGTGCCCACCAAATAGAATTTCTTGTCATAGCTAGATCCTCCCTATACAATTTTATTTAACCTCAATTCAAGTGTAGATGTTAGGTGTGTGAAACATGAATGACATAAATCGATAAACTCGCACCTAAAACCCTAGTTTAACAGACTGGCCACATCTCTTTGAGGAATTCTGGGAAGACGTTGGCAACGATTGAACATATTCAACAAATCATGGCATACGGCCTTTTCAACAAATCCGTATTGAATGTGTCCTGATATCACGGCATTCTCTTCCAAAGCTCCCATTTTGCACAGGTTGTGAGCATGCTGGTAAAGGTTATGTAATTTGGCTTTACAGCCTTTTCAACTTGTGACGTGCCTTGTGCGTGCTTCTAGATTTTGCATACATGTCTACAAGGGCAGTGACGATTAAAGCGTCTGACGAAATTCGTCTATCCTTTGTTGTTTCATGGATTTCCATACCCTCTCCTAAGCTTTCATTTCTTTTGCATCCCTCAAACTCTGACCGCGACCAATTATTTTAACGGCTCACAAGATTTGTGTGCAATGCACTGCAATTTATTTTAACCAAAGTGGGTGAAGTTAGACCGTGGCTAAGTTCATTAACTACATGTTTGGGTCCTCCGCTATGCATTGAGATTAGCACCTTTCCGTTGTTTGGATCCCCCACTATTTATTGAGGTTAGCACAACCTTGCAGCTACGTTAGAACAACCCTTGGATGGGTTTTTTTTTAGTAAGAAATGTTCTAGTAACTAATGTAAAATGTGGAATAATGTACAAGGCACATAAATTGTTTGACATGAAGAGGTGTGTCCTTGGGGACTATAATGATTGTACGATGTGCACAAAAATGGTTTGTTAAAAAATTGTACGAACTTTCAAGTAAATGTAAATGCTAGGTGTGAAGTCAAATTCTTTGGAACAACAACCAAGACTTACAGACATGTGTCATTCACTTT
This sequence comes from Sequoia sempervirens, assembly GCA_007258455.2. Classification (NCBI taxonomy): domain Eukaryota; kingdom Viridiplantae; phylum Streptophyta; class Pinopsida; order Cupressales; family Cupressaceae; genus Sequoia; species Sequoia sempervirens. The sequence continues at coordinate 38,822 of VDFB02008382.1, forward strand.
AAATTATATTTCTTTTATAGAAATTAAAATGTTAATTATGTTCTATCGATTCTCTACCAAGTATTGATTTAAGCATTTTATTTTAGTTAATTGTTAACCTTGGTGGTTGGTCACTCATATAACTCAATGGGCATGCTCAAATGTTCAACACTATGGCAACCAATAAATTACCTTCTAACACATTACAATTAATGAGGAGGGTTAGTCACCCTTGATTAGCCATTGGTCTCCAAATTAGCCACTAGCTTTATTGTATGTGATGGTGGCCCATCATCCAATGTGCTAACTTTCTTGTTAGATGTAGCTCTCTAGGTGGTTTACTTCATGCTTCTTGGGCAAGTGTGATTGAAGATTGTTGATGTAAAATGTTACACTTTTATAAACCTAGCTCAAGAGTTAATAAACTAGAGGCACATGGTCACACATCATAGCTTGGTGACAAAGTGATAGGATGACCCCACATTACATATAATCCATTTTGACAACACCTTTAATGTCTCCCATGACAATGGCATGGAAAAATAACCTATAAACATGTGGATTCCAAAATGTTAATAAGTATATGCAACAAAGTACATTGCTTAATTGCCTTGGTGCTTTAATCTCCTTAAGAAAATGCTATTATTTATCGTGTTCTTGTATTTTCTTCACATTGGATCTTGCAACCCTTAGTAGGGTCTCCAATGCAACCCTACTCTTGTTTATGATAGGACTTGTAATTTAATGATTTTGTTGAAGAAGTGGGTTGGCTTTTATGATAAGGTGTTGTAACATTTGAAGCAATTTAATGTGCTTTTATGATAAGGTGTTGTAACATTTGAAGCAATTTAATGTGCATATTAAAGGTAGGAGTGTATGACATGCCATAATGTATTTTGTGAGAGATGTTTAGAGGTGAGTTGATGGAAGGTTAAATTCGAAGTTTATTTGCTACTAACTAATTTTAAACTAACAAATAATTTGTTTCAGTGAAAGTTAAATTGTTCATATTGTTTATTGATGTATAGTTTCAACATGTACTAATGTTTAGCTTTAACATGTATATGTAGGTTCTGAACTTGGGACATGAAAATTTTGGGAGTGGCAATTTTTTTTGAACTACCTTCATTCAAAGATATTTCTTTGATCGAAGGTCCTTCACTCAAAGGTCTTGATGCAAAGACCTTTGAATGAACAATGGCCTTCGAGCAAAGATTGTCTTCGTTCGAAGGTCTTTGCTAATAAAAACAACAAACAAATCGAAAACTTTGTTTGTCAATTCATTTAAAGGTGAGTTGGAACATTTAGACTGCACAACCCTACGTTCTCCAGGCCTACATCCCGCAACATCCTTTTCTCTTTGCCAACCTACATTCTCTCCATCAAACCTACATTCTACTAGTATGTGAGTTTGTGCTAGTTCTGTGCAAGAGAGGAGCAAAGGTTCAAAGGAAGAGAAGTAAGGAGGTTTGCACAAAGACCCCCAAGTTTGCATTTTCCCCCATTTTCCCCTCTTTTACTACAATTTCCCAATCTAGCACAAATGGTAACAATTCTTCAAATTTTAAAATTGAAATGGTGAAATTTATAAACCAAAAAAATTGAACCCCAAACCCTAAAATTTAAACCCTAAACACTAGAATTTAAACCCCAAACCCTAAAATTTAAACCCTAAACCCTAAAATAAAAACCCTAAACATCATTTACATCCAAGTATATAAATAATGGCAATCAAGTTACCTTAGGCTAAGGAGTCAAGTATAAAAACACTACATAAACATGCTCTTCACAAATGACAATGAATGTGTTCAAGGGACTAGCTTTGTTTGTGATCAGGTGATACTTTGTTGCAATTCACACTTAGTAATTTAACTCTAATTTCTATTACTAAATCTATGACAATAGACTTTGACAAATTGAGACATGACATGCACTTGGTCTTGGATTAATCTTGTAGCTATGAACTAATCTCTACACTTGTAGTTTTGACCTTGGATCCAAGGTTCTAGCCTTTTATTGTGGCCTCAATTTTGACACTTAAGATATTTATGTACTATTCACCTTGGTTATATAGACTCATTGGTATTCATAGGCACCATTAATCTTATGGTACATTAGGCATGAGATGTGGCTTGCTTCCCTACTTTTGTCTTAGCCAAATACTTTGATTAATTTAATGATTTTTAAACAAATTCAAAGATACACCAAGTAGATGTGTTGATTCTTATGTTCTCCTTTTATGATATTAAATGTTTCAATACAATACTCTCAAATACATTAATGCTCTAATGGTATGATACTATGTAAAGTTTCCTCACCCTTCTTATAGTATCCACGATTTTCCCCTATTTTCTATGATTTTGTTTTTGTAGAAGAAGAGGATGGTAGCTTAGCCTTTATATTCTTATATGAACTCTCTAAAACCTTTTGACTCATCTATAAATAGTTAACAATCAAGAAATAAGACTTTGAAGACTTAGTATGAAGTGCCCTCACTTGTGTCATATGAACTCTTGTGATTATTTCAAAAAAATCATCAAAATCTAACATTTTGAACATAGCTTATAAGGGATTGTAGTGTAGAAAGTTGTATACCTTACAATTTCACATCATGTTTTATTCCCCTAATTTATTGGACTTAATTAAGCTTCTAATTTTCCAACTTATGCATTCCAAAGCCTATTTTTTACCATTTTATGAAGGAGGACAAGCATTGAAAAAATGCATCCAATGATTAAATTATCCTTGACTTTGAGTGTCCTGGAAATTTGGGCCAAGTCCCATTCGCACATGTGCAAATGGATCCCCCTTCTTAGCCAAGACCCAAATTCAAATATGTTGGCGGCATTTTAACATCCAAAATTCAAATATGAAGTGTCTGTTGGAAGTGGAATTATTTTGAGAGTGGGGGGGGGGGGGTAATCAAAGTAATGTATAAATTAAAACTTTTTATAACTTGAAGTGCAAATTTGAACTATTTGATCTTGAACAAATGAGCGACTTATATATGCAATGTGAATACTACATTTTGAATGATTGTTTTCCAAAGACTTAATCAAACATAACATGAATGCTTAACAACTCATATCAAAGCATAATATACATTGTTTACATAATGCTAAATGAACAACCTTTTAATGCTTTCTTTTACACAGTACAACAAACTCACTAATGACAGAATTTTAACATTCATACATTGAACATGAACAATTAAACTTTGAATTTTTAGACAACTTGGAACTGTGATAATGTATCAGAGCATTGCATGAACCACTTTCACAAATGACTGAATGGAAACTTAAGTAAGATAAGCACAAATCACACAAAAGAGAAACACAGAGCTTTAACAAGTGGAAAACCCTCTTGGGGTAGAAAAACCACTCCAAAAATGCTTTATAGGATTAATTCCAAATTGATTACAATGTTTTTCAGAGCACCAACTCTGTAACAATTCAGGAGCACCAACTCCACCAAAATTATGAAGCACCAACTCCTTTACAAAGTTTCTCAATAACCATGCAAACTGCTGGGACCTTATAATTGCATTTTTTTTTGCAATTACAAAATCTCAATAGAGTACATATAAAAGATATACAATAATGCCCATTATAATCTGTACTGAATGAAACAGTCCCAATATAATCTCACTAAAATATGCAATCTCTATAATAAGAATCAGAGATATAAACACTTTAAGCTCTCTTTCTCAATTTTTCAAAATACAAAAATATCACTGTAATAAACCCTTATTATCTTTCCAACAACGCTCTATTCTGTCTCATAAACTCTCATCACTAAGTCACGGTTTTGAGTCATGTATTTATACAAAGCAAAAAATGTGTAAACATTAAAACCCTCAAGTTTGAACTCAAGTTCAAAAAAATTTTACTTACAAAACCTTAAGCAGATTCAGTTAAGATTAACGAGAACATAAGATCTTTTTAAAACTAAAACCAAAAAGGAAGTAACCAGTACAATATTGAATCAATATTATCTTTCCCTTTTTACTTTTCCATTCACCAAATTTACCTTTGAAAGATCAAAACAATGTATAGATATTACCTCTGTTATGGCGGTTCAAACTACAAACAAAAACCCATAAGAATCTCTATTACCTTCACTTCCAGCTTGTGGAGAGTCCACCAACTAACTTGCCACCATTCATAAACTGTCATACCTGAAAACTAAGCTCGAATACCAGCTAGAACACACTATGACTGAAACTATAATCTCTCTATGGCAGCGCTAGGGTTTGTCTTTAAAGCAAAACTAAAATGACATAATGATTGCCCTAACATTCTTTCGAATCAAAGACTTTAGATTGCCTTTTCAAAATTGGATAAAACTTGAAGTCCGAGAGGACTTAAGAAAACATCATAATAACCTTTAAACAATTGCTGCCAAAGACTTTATTATTGCTATCAAAACATTGACCATGTGGGTCATGAGTGCCTTCGACTATTCCAATTTTTCCAATTGACTAGGCCAATAAACATTATGTGATATGGTAAGCTTGAGTAGAAATATATTATAATGTAAACCATATCACACATGAAGAACCCGACTACTCCAAATCAAAGCTGTGTATGGTTTTATCTTTAATGCCACCAAATATAGCATATATTTGCTATGTGAAACATGAACCACCCGATTACATTTGATTGCCCCTTGAGTATGATTTAACACTAGAGTGAAACCAAGGGAATGCCATGTAAACCAACATAATACAAGTGTTCACTTTTGAATGTATGTGAAAAAATCATAAAGTATTACTTTGAAGATAGAAAGATGTCAAGACGATATAAATGCCAAACCAAGATCAATTTGATAAACATCAACTAAAACCATATTGCCATAAGCATTACCTTTATGAAGCTAATACTCACAACTATGATGTTGTCCTATACCTTGCAACTAGTATGATTTATGATTCCATGAATCAAATGATATCTCACTGAAAATGAATCTGCCAGTATGAGTATGTCATAGTGACTTGTAAACAAGATGAATATACCTGTGGTTGTCATGAAAGAAAAGACACATATCTGAAGCTTATGCTTGTCCTGACATAAAGAACACCATGTCAAATGTCAGTACCATCAAGGAAAGAACCGAAACTGAAGGAGCATGCCATGAACCAGGAGTATCACCATATGATCTAACAGTAAACATCAAGAGCCAATATATCATTAAAATCCAGAATCACCATAAACATGAATACCAAAGAGCATGCCAACAAAAGAACTGAAACTAAAGGAGCATGCCATGAACTAGGAGTATCACCATATGATTCAATAGTAAACATCAAGAGCCAATATATCATTAAAATCCTGAATCACCATAAACATGAATACCAAAGAGCATGCCAATGGATTTTGTCATCAAGGACAACCAAAGGAAATTGAGAAGTCAAAAAACTCCCCCTTTGTCCTTAATGGAAAAACACAAATTACTCTCCCCCTTTTTGCCTCAATGACAAAGAACAAGGAGAATACAGTGAAGTGCCATGAAAAACAACTAAGAAGTCAACCAACCATTCAACACACAATAACCATCTACAAATAGAGCAATAGAGAAACAAAAATATAATAGAGTTGTAAAAGAGAAACCATAAAACCAAGCTCCCCCTAAAACACAACACTGAAATGTCACTGAGCCATACACTAACCTACCCAATAATACCAACAACATCAGTAGGAGTAAGATTAAGCATGAAAAACTTTTAAAGAGATTCATAAAACACATTGTCATTGATAGACCAAACAAACTCTTCCACTATACTGCCACTATCCAAGCAACCTTCCAAAGATCCATATCCAAAACTCAAACCAAGATGAACTGTCCTTGTAAGAGCATTGCCAATTTGTCAAGCTAAAAGTTTTATTTTTTGCCACTGACCATATAATCTTGATACACAAGATAACACTTCATAAATGTTGTCCTCAATGTTTCAAAAATACTAATAAAGTAAGCATTAGCTACATAATCCAAGAAAGAATCACATGTATATAGCCATTGTATGAGATACTAAACCATTGAGTGCAAGCAACGCCAACTTTAACATAAATTAGTACCACTTTCATCTCAGAATAAGAAGCATAACTAGACAATGTATAAGCAAATGTGTAAACTCACTATTCTTGTGTACTGTCTCAAACATGAGAATAACTTCTTGATAACACATTAAGAAGGCATAACAAAGTCAGACATTAATAAAATGTACCGGATATTGTCTACACTTACCACTCAAGAAATATATAACAGATACATGACAATAGCATGTTAACTAGAAATTGCATGACAACAACATATCATCTTCTTTGATACCAAAGAATATACGAAAAATACCAAACTATTTCACTAGCGATATGCAAAAATATTCCTTTAAGCTTTAGCCATTTTCATGCAATACTTCCATCTATTAAGAGCCAAACAAGAATCATAAAGAATGCAACCAAGATCACTAACAATCTTTATTCATTGTCAATTAAGATCTTGATACCACTATGAAACGATTACTGAAGCAATGCCAACAATACCAAACTGCAACACAAATATAAGCATGCAAAGATTTTTCACAACATACATTAAAGCCTTATGATAGATGGTATACATCATATACCGAGTATCAATGCCAAGACTATTCCAAAACCTGAAAAACCAAGGTCAAGAATATATATAGATTGTGAATGTCAGGATCAAAGGATTTAACAAACAGTCATGTCACACTATCATATGATTCCTCAACCAAATATCACTATAGTATCAAAACAAACATCCTTATAACTGCCAAAATGATTTTAATAGGAATGATTTTCCTGAAGTTCTCCTTATTCACTACTTAGAACTTTATATGCAATAAGTCATTAACAAATGAGCAAGCATCAACCCCTGTCAATTTTGACAACTTTGATAATCATTAAGTAATTAACCAACACTTTGCAATGGTCACACAAAAAAATTGAACTTGACATCAACATAGTTCTTACTACCTCAAGATGCAAGTAGCCAAAGTAATGCATACTTGTGTCAAGTCCTATATCACCAACTTTTGAAGATTAATATCACTGCTATCCTATAGATGCTCTGTCAAAGAAGAGTCACTGTCAATCAAAAATCTGTTAACCAAATGATCCAGAATCATCAACATTTAGAAATGTATCATGGTTTGTTCAAACAATGGTACTTATTAAACATTTCTGTAATACCCTATATCACCACTAGATCCAAACATCATGACAACTATCCTTCTAAATCAGCATAAGATCAAGCAAAACTTAGCTTGTGAATCATAAGGAAACACCATGAATACTATATATAATAACTTATCAAAATGTAAGGAATACATATCAAATAAAATTAATGTTACGCTGATTGCTACACACACCACAATACTTATTCCAAAGTCACCCTGTCAAAACATGATGACATCCTTGATACCCTGAGATCTAATTATGACATGAATATTTGCATGAAAAACATTCAAACATTTTTATCATGAAGAATACTAACATGTATGTTGTCAGTCATGTACTAAAATTCATCAAACAACTACAACAACAATCACAGAGAAAGTAGCATTTACAAACCAATATAGTAATGCTTAACAATAGAAGAGAAAACAATATCTCAACTCAAACACAAACTAACTTCTTTGTTATAAAAGATTGCTGACCACAGATATACCACTATTCTTTCATACTTAACTTACATGGACCATGAAGTTGACAAACTTCACCAAAACTTCAAAAAATACTTGATCCACTACATTCTAAAATTCCTTGGGGATAGAAAATAAAACTTTGGATTAATCCCCTAAAACCAAACAATCATTAAACACTAAGAGATGACCCTTGTGCATCATGCACATGACTAAGTCCTCCTTTTCTTGCCTTCTTCTCTAGACCCTTAACGATCCATTTCTAGATGATTTCTCCCTACAAAACCTTTCTTTATGACCAGATTTGTTACATCTATAACAAACAACTGAAGATTTAAACTCCCCTACATCATCTTTTAGAAAAAAATTATCACAATTTCTTGCAATATGATATGATTGACTACACTTAAAGCATGTGATACTACCATAGTTCCTTTGCCAATCATTTTTCTTCACTTTAATCCAACATTCGGATGCTCTATGACCATAATCAAAACAAGAATAACAATAGCCTGAAAAAGAACAATTAAACCTCATCAATTTACCTTGCCCGGTAGAGTGAGACCCTATGAAAGCGTTTGTTCTATTCCACTACTAAATTTGACACCATTTTATGATGGTTGTTCGTCGGTCATTTGACAAATCTTTGTCGGAAGAGCAACGAAATGGTTAAATAATGGCGAAGAATCGTCGATCATCGACATCGTGAAATGGATCGGACTTTCGTCGGCATATCGACGAACACTTCGTGCATCCACCGATGAAACAATAGCAGACATTTGTTGCCATTTCAATGAAATGGGAAAGGCGTAGCATTGAAACAACACCAGACGTTCATTGCCATTTCGACGAAATGGTCAAGGAGTAGCATCGAAACAATACCAAAAGTTCATCGAACATGCGACAAAATAGGCAAGTAGTAGCGTCAAAACAACACCAAGATTTCGTCGAATGTGCGACGAAAATAGCAAGAAGTAGCGTCTGAAGAACACCAAAAGTTCATTGAAAGTGCGACGAAATGGGCAAGGAGTAGCGTGGAAACAATGCCAAAAGTTCGTCGAAATTGCGACAAAATGGGCAAGGAGTTACGACGAAACCTTCGTCCTAGCTATAACAACTTCGTCAAACCTTTCTATTGATTCGTCGGTGGTATTCATTGAAATTGCAATGAAGCATCAACTTTTATTTATTTTTAAATATTTGTGAAAATGTACCATTGCGGAGACTGACCACTGATCATACATACAGACTGCATATTGGTTTGATGTTTCAAACGATGCATTTATTATATTGAAAAGTGCATTACCTTATTGAGCTTCTCTTTGTTTTAAGAATAGCTTAATATTCTCTACTTAACAGGGCCAACCACGTGACGGTGGAAGCTCATTTGGCCCCTCCCCCCCCTCACATCACTCTCAATTCCCCATACCCAATCATATAACATTAATCATTCATTCATCCATTAATAACGTATAACATTCATTCATCCATTAATAACATATAACATTCATTCATCCATTAATAACATATAACATTCATTCATTAACATATAATATTCATTCTTTCAGTTTTTACATATTATCAAAATATGGTTGTCATGATATGTTTACAATCACTTTTTTTTTTTTTTTCTTTTTTAAAGTTACATAAAGCTGAAGTGGAGTATCATTTTCTAAATCAATATTTGTCCCCCCTTTATTTGTCCTACCCTCTGCTCCTTGATGAAGTATTAATAAGCTGTTGTTATATAAGCGGTGGTCTGCACAAGGTGGAGATAGCGCAATAAGAAAATGTTAAATACGTATGACATTATTATTGTTACAAATGTTCATTAATTAAAGAACTTGATAGAGTGGTTCTCTTTGCACGATGGGTCCACATCATGTTCACGAACTTTGTTATAGACTCATGCTCAACATGTTGAACACCCTCTAAATCCTGATCTGCAGTTGAAACACGAAAGGTTACATTAATTAATACACCAATTGAAATTAAATATGTTTAAGAGAACATGAAGGTGGTCCTCTTTACCCGATGGGGCCACATCATGTTCTTGATCTTCTCTAGCCTGATCATGCTCAACACGTTGATCACACTCTACATGCTCTAAATTTGAAACACGAAAAGTTACATTAATTAATACACCAATTGCAATTAAATATGTTTAAAGAACTTTAAAATTGAAGGTCCTCTTTACCTATTAAGGATTGTTACATTATATTCTGATCTTCTCTAGCCTAATCATGCTCAACATGTTGATCCGCTCTAGCTCTAAAGTGCCGGGGATGCACCATAACCGCCTTCATCTGCGTTCTCAACCTCGGGCTGCATTCAATGTCGTAATGTGATTATTATCATTGTCTATCTATTTTAAAAAAATAGGCACATAATTAATTTATGGTGGAAATTAGTATTGAATAGATTGCACAAGTATTCAATTTTAAATAAACTTTATTGAGTTTATTTACCTGCATGTCAGATGTAGTGGAAGATTGTGTTTGCCCAGTCAAGACTCTTAGGTGTTTAGCCACAACTCCATGTATGGCTTTGGAGAAATCTTGAAGGTCCTCTTATTGGGAACTCGGTGAATTGAATTACCTACGTTTTTCAGAATGGATTTTTGCTTCTATGTGGTTATAGATAGAATTGACAATTCATTATAAATTTGGATGTAATATTTCATTTTACGCCAGTTTATCAAATTTATTCCAGGATACTAAAGCATTCCTTATTTGCATTAATTAAGCAATATCACTATTATTTAATTAATATCCTTAATTACCAAATCCCTAAAAGGTATTTAATTAATAAATAAATCGTTATCTCTTTAACCCTCTTTTTCATCAAACTAGTTGTATGTCACCTTTATTTAATTCCCTTTATCATCACATCTATATCATTTTATAATCACAATCCATCTAAATCACTCAGCTAGGATGAAACACTTTATATCTAACCGCCAATTAAAGATGTACCAACTTTTTGCAAGTTGGCCTCTAATCTCTTAACCACCTAACCCTCCTTTGATACATTAACTAGCTTCTAATCAACCTCTCAAGAATTTTTTAATTCCTTTTATCCTTCAAGGAATATTAAATTCCTTTTCTCTTCTACCATGTGATCTTTAAGCTTATCACATCTAAGATCATGTAAGAATCTAATCTCGTAATCATAATTAATTTATCTAATCAAATGCCACAGCATAATCCCCTTAATTGAGTAGGCTATCAAATGCTTTCCTCCTTTGGGACTGAGGCATCTCCATTCCCAATATGAATTTTTAATTCGTAATCCCCAATGCCGAGAGATTTTAAATTCCTTCTCTCATCCCCATGAGGATATTTGAGGAATTTTTAATTCCCCACTTGTCCTCTCACCCACATGGGGACAAGTACCTCCTTTATGAGATCTTATACCAATTCCAAGGTACTTTGTACTCTCTCCATGTCATGTACTATCCTTCCACTTCATGTCCACATCACCCTTTTTAAGCCATATCACATGCCACATGTCAAGATGTGAGGGCTTGTGAGTTCTCAACTCACCTTGGCCCTACATTTTGATCTTGGTGGCTCAATCTTGACCGTCCATTTCCCTAGAGATTTCCAAAATCTCTATAAATACCCCCTTTTTTCTCTCATTTTGGAGAGATCATGCATTGTAGCCAAACTCTTGCAAAATTTTCCTAGAATCCATACTTAGCCATTTTCATGCTTGCACTCACTCGTATCCATCTTCATATCACCATCTAGCTTGCATCTTTCCATCCAAGGAGCACACAACACCAAAGATCGAAGGGCCAACCAAAGAATCGATTCGACGCAAGGTAAAAAGTTTCATTTGTCTTCTTTATTTTGTGTTGATTCCAACTAGGCTAGTCTTGAGGTGTAAGTTGTTTTTGAAAGTGTTATTTTGCACTACTTTGTTTGTTGCTCATTTTCTACCACTTAATTTTGACCTATCACATTTCTAGCACACCCGGTGGGACCCACAAATGGGTCTCTTGCTTTCACGATTTCTATTTTTTAACTTTTTGTAGGTACAGTTCACAGTTGGGCGGACCCGACCTGATAGAAAGGTGGACCCGCCCTCCACAGGTGGACCAGACCCTCTCCAGGGGCGGCCTGCCCTCCCCAGATTGCAGAAAGTGGTTTTTTTGACAATATTTCACAGAGGGGCGGACCCGACCTCACAGACAGCCGGATTTGCCCTCAGACAATCAGATTTTCCCTCATAGAAAGCCAGATTTTCCCTCACAAACAACCAGATTTTCCCTCATAGACACCCAAATTTTCCCTCACAGACAGGTGGATTTGCCCTAGGCAGCTTTTTTGAAAAGGTGAAATTTCAAAATTTTAGCATTTTTTTTACTATTTTAAGGGTTCTTAACCCCTAATTAGGAACATAGTTTAATTAAAAGTGTGTCAATCAACCTTGTATGTTGTGTTTTTAGGTAAGCTACTTGACAATTCCAATCCCCTTGCACCATTCGGCGATACTGGGTGACGAGAAATCGTAGCTTACCACATCCTTTGAGTCTACCCATTTTATTTTTCTTTGTGGGACATGCTTGGGGATTTCATCACCCCAAGGGATGATTCCAACCACGCATATCGACGGGGTATATAAAGGGGGGAGAGCGAAAGTTGTACCTCAATCCAACCACATTGTAATTGGTGAAGCATCAGGATGATGTGAAGAGTTGGTCCGAGCCTTTTAGGTTCCCGACTGATGCTTGTAACGGGTTGGTGTTTACAATTTGGGCCTCACGTACTGGGTGTATATCGAGGACTCCCTAGTAGCCATGTTCATCCTATATTAGAGGAATTTTTTGACCATTTTCTCTCTACTAGACTTAGGCTTGTGATTGCCTGATTTGTCTTCTTTGTGCGAAACCAGTGATTGTTTGATTTCCTTCATTTTTTCCATAGCCTTCTGATTGATGACCATTGTATTTTCAGTCCTTTGCCTTGGTCTTTTTTCTCAAAATTCAAGTTAAATAATCCTTGGGCGGACTTGCCCTCATCCAAGGGTGGACTTGCCCTAAAAACTGGTCCTTTGGAAGCTGATTTTGCCCTAATTTCTTCAGTTTTTCATCCTTGGGCAGACTTGCCCTCATCCAGGGGCAGAGTTTCCCTAGAAACTGGTCATTTGGAGCCTTATTTTGACCCAGTTTAATTAGTTTTTCATCCTTGGGCAGACTTGCCCTCATCCAAGGGCAGACTTGCCCTAGAAACTGGTCCTTTGGAAGCTGATTTTGCCCTAATTTCATCAATTTTTCATCCTTGGGCAGACTTGTCCTCATCCAAGGGCAGACTTGCCCTAGAAACTGGTCATTTGGAGCCTGATTTTGACCTAGTTTAATTAGTTTTTCATCCTTGGGCGGACTTGCCCTCAATCCGGGGGTGGACTTTCCTAAGCGTCGTTTGGACTGATTTTGACCGGTTCATCGGTTACTCATCCTTGGGTGGACTTGCCCTCATCGGTGACTTGCCCTAAACTAGTCGTTTGAATGATACGGCCCTAGTTTCATCATTTTTTCATCCTTGGGCGGACTTGCCCTCATCCAGGGGCGGACTTGCCCTAGAAACTGGTCATTTGGAGCCTGATTTTGACCTAGTTTCATCAGTTTTTCATCCTTGGGCGGACTTTCCCTCATCCAGGGGTGGACTTGCCCTAAAAACTAGTCATTTGGAGCCTGATTTGGACCTAGGATCATCAGTTTTTCATCCTTGGGCAGACTTGCCCTCATCCAGGGGCGGACTTGCCCCAAAAACTGGTCTTTTCAAGCCTGTTTTGGACCTAATTTCATCAATTTTCACTCCTTGGACAGACCTGACCCATCCTTGGGTGGAC